>CP092880.1:69407838-69452273 GCA_030710605.1 Cordylochernes scorpioides
CTCGGTTGACATCAACAAAGGTGGTTAGAACAATTGTCGTGGTGAGTGTCATTTGGAAACCTTGACTTGGCTTCCGCAATCCTAGCGGCACACTTGAGGAATGTAATCATCTTTCTTTAACTTCATTTCTTCCCCTATTGTCTATATCCATGGAGGTGTACTATACTATGGGATCATTAGAATGTAATAAAACACCTTGTCATAACGTTATCCCGCTTATTACGCTTGTTTTTTCCTGGTAGTAATTCTAAATTAGTTTTTTTTTTACTTCTCGTATATATACACTCATGGACAAAACTTAAGGAAGTTATACCTTTCAGCATGTATATCGGGACAATAACTCTGAAAGATATTACAGTGACCTTTATTGAAGACATACGAGATAACCAAGTGTGTATACACTCATGGACAAAACTTAAGGAAGTTATACCTTTCAGCATGTATATCGGGACAATAACTCTGAAAGATATTACAGTGACCTTTATTGAAGACATACGAGATAACCAAGTGTGTATACACTCATGGACAAAACTTAAGGAAGTTATACCTTTCAGCATGTATATCGGGACAATAACTCTGAAAGATATTACAGTGACCTTTATTGAAGACATACGAGATAACCAAGTGTGTATACACTCATGGACAAAACTTAAGGAAGTTGTACCTTTCAGCATGTATATCGGGACAATAACTCTGAAAGATATTACAGTGACCTTTATTGAAGACACACGAGATAACCAAGTGTGTATACACTCATGGACAAAACTTAAGGAAGTTGTACCTTTCAGCATGTATATCGGGACAATAGCTCTGAAAGATATTACAGTGACCTTTATTGAAGACATACGAGATAACCAAGTGCGAACTAAATTGCCATTGTCTCTTAAAAAAAAACTGACATGGGGCGATATCAAAATTTACCACTTTTCTAATTTTTGTCCATGAGTGTAACACTCTATTACTCTTATAGTATGTATATATGATTCCAAGGATAACTTGGTTATAACGAAGGCTTGCGGTATGAATGTAAATATATAATAAAACTATTTGCTTTGTTGTTAGTATCCTTAAAGTCAACTTCTGGTGACACTATGGTGACAAATATTCTTCAATTTAATCTGTTAGTGTCCATCACTCTCATCTAGTGAACCTTCCTGTAGTTTTCTTGACCTCTTCTAGCCAGCTCATTGGTGGTCTTCATCTCATTCTTCACTTTTCCCCCAACATCAACGTCTTTTTCCTCCTTTATTGTGTATTCAAAGTATATCAGTCTTTGTTTACATATTTGGGATTCTAGGGATCTAATAGGAATAATTTCATTTAAGATTGAAATAATACAACCTTTTATCTCTCCATGATACTTTGAGTAGCTTTCTCCATGTTCAAATTTTTCAAAGGCTTCAATTCTCTTTTCTTTTTTGTTAATAATTCTCGTATTATGGAGTCGATTATAGATAACAAGCCTAAATTAACGTTTAATTAAATTTTATTTAACTAGATGGCACTATGCCATCTCAAAAATTCATGTGCAACAAAAAGTCGGTGGACAAGTAGGTAACACCCTCGATTCCCGACAGCCATGAACCGGGATTGAATCCCGTGTTAACATTTTGTTCAATATGTGAATAACCTTCATATATTATTCACTGTTTCAATTATCATGAACTAGATTGCTCTTGTTGAGCGGTACCTAACCTAACCTAACCCCTTTATTCTATTATATATACATATGCAGTAGAAACTCCCATTAGCAGACAACCCGCTAGCGGACATCTCTCCACAAAGGACAGTTTTCATTTGTAAAATTACCATTTTTACTATTTAGCAACTCTCCAGTAAGAGGACACCTCACCTTAAAGGACACTTTGGCTCTGTAATTAGGTGTTGTACTTTACATGGAGGTTCTACTGTATATAATAAATAAATCTATTATAAAATAAATGAAGCTTCCAGGGTTAAGTTTCTTGTGCAACTTTTTATTTCCAAGATTTCAGACTTGTCAGTCCTTCAACAGGATTATCACGTTAACAACTTAATAATAAATACAAATTTTATATAAACATTATTAAAATACATATTTTAAATACTTATTATATATTGAGAGAAAAATATATTACATTATTTCTGTTTGTAAAACAAAATTTTGAAAATATAAATGCGTGGTGAATGATACGTGCTGGTTGAATGATATCTTGAGACTTCAAATTAAAATTTATAAATAATATAAAATAAATTAAATAAAATTATCAAAACCAATGTTTCTTTTATACATGAAACAAACTTTTACTGTCCATACTGCGATGAAAAATATTGGTATTTTGTTTATATATTGTTGCATCATGGCTAATGTGAATCTATTTTATTTTAATTTATAATATTATTTTTCATATATATTAAATTCAAATTTATATTTATTTATTTTATTAAACAGAATATATGTATTATAAACAGAATATATGTATTATAGAATCACCATTTGTATTTTAGGTATACTGTGTGACTTCACTGCTCTCTTTGATGTGAGAAATATAATTCTGGAGGCTACTTAAAGTTATCTCATTATTCCCTTATATAAATTTGTAGGATGGTTGAAACACGCTCTGGTAAGATACAAGACCCGGCACAGGAGAGAATCAATGTTGAAGAGTTTGCCAAGCCTCAACCTGGTGCAACAATATGGGAAGTGGAAGTTTGTTATATGAGTGAAAATAAACATTCGCGTTTGATAGTTTATTTTCTTACATGTAGATGGCGCAATATATAAGAAAGTTCAAGAGAAATGTGTTTGTGTAAGAGAAATCTCTCAAGGAACTGGAAGACAGAGATAAGTATGACAGTCCAATGATAAGTTAGAACGGATGTTTAGAAAGAGAAGCCTTCAAGAATTTTCCCTTGTCCCAATTTCTTAGTACACGATAGGTCGGTTTTCTCTTTCGATATTTTCTAAATTTATTCACACATCGCATATCATTTAATCATCCGGGAATACCGTAAAAATTACACATCCCAACATTTTTCTTTTTTTTTTTAATGAATATCTTGGTTTTAAGGAGATTTCTCAAGTTTTGTATCTATTTTTGGTGAAATTGATGGTTGAAGAAAATACTATGTTATTTTATAAGATATCTTGTTGTAAAACTAGTTGTATCTGGTGGTTATGTGAAGCTAATGTGTTTCTTCTACATTCATAGACAAAACTTAAGTTAGTGGAAAGTCTTTGAGTTTGCCGTTCGTCTTTATATTTTTTTTTTTAGGAGACAAAGACAATTTTGTTCGCGATGGGTGGAGAATGAAAGCCAGTTCAAAGTCCTGTTGAAGTTTTACCTCGAATGACAAAGTAATAAAACATCAACCTGTCATACAGACGAACCTCATAGTGTATATTCTATATAAATGAAATCTAGTCAACAGTAGGGAGAAGGTTTACAGCCATTTTTTAAAATAGGGAGAAATATATACAACAGACGGAGGGACGTCTGGTTTTCATCAGGAGCTTAAAGCCGCCTTGAGTTCGGACAATCCGTTGCGGATTATGGAATCCGTGTCCCCAGCATGATCGATGACTGTGTTGAGGAATTCGACAAGAATAATCTTGTGTTCAGGCGAGATTTGATTGGTCTATAGCCTGAGGAAAGTCAGATGGACCATAAATAAGAGAGAGAGAGTGACGTCACACTCTATCCCAACTTAAGGAAAGATTGTCGTGTGTGTCAATAACACTTCCATTCTATACAACACATGGGGGGGATTTAGAAATTTGGTTATTGACCTTGTATTGTAACACATCTTTTGTTTTATAAATATACTGGTTTTCTCACTTTCATTCTTTATGTGTCTTCTTTGTGCTGTAGGTTTCGTTAAATGTATATTCCAAATGATTCTCTATTTAAGATTAGACTACGGGAACCAAGTTTTTTGGGTTTTAAATAGGGTGTTTTAGTGATCGAAACAACAACAGATAATCTAAAGAGACAAGGGTCGCCTCTCCTGTCAAATTAGACGTCTAAAACCAGACGCCATCTATTGACCGTCACCGCAACTAGCGGCCTCGGGTCGGTGACAAAGCCACAACACCAGCTTTGGCAAACTGAAAAGCGTCCATCTAGAGACCATGGTTTCGGGTTTGCCAAAGCTGGTGTTGTGGCTTTGTCACCGACCCGAGGCCGCTAGTTGCGGCGACGGTCAATAGATGGCGTCTGGTTTTAGAAGTCTATTTTGACGGGAGAGGCGACCCTTGTCTCTTTAGATCAATTTCCTCCCGGTAAAATTTCCATCTATAACAACAGATAAATCATTTTTTTTATTAAGACAGCTCGTAAATTCGACGCCTTATATCATTTAAATTTTAAAATATAGATGTCGCTCTATTTCATTCTACTTAATTGATACCTAACCGGTTTAATTTTTGGATTGCTTTATGAAGAGCATTGTTTGGTGCATTAATTATTTCTATATATACACTCATGTATGGAAAAAACTTAAGGAAGTTGTACCTTTTAGCATGTATATCGGGATTCAGACAATAACTCTGTAATATATTACAGTGACCTTTATTGAAGACACACGAGATAACCAAGTATGAACAAAACTCCCTTTGTTTCCTTAAAAAAATATCAAAAACTTTCCATTTCCTTACGTTTTGTCCATGAGTGTATTAAAGATGGATCTCAACAAGGTTATATATTCCATATATTTGTTTGTTAGCAAATTGATAACTTAGAAAGAAAAACATTTATATCAGTATTCAAAATAAACTTTGAACAAATATATAAATCGAAAACTAAAATATTTTAAAACTAGGACCGGAAGTCTTAATTATTCTTAGGCGATTTATATACAGTTTCGTTTTAATTTACATGAAGGATTAATTTATTGAATTATATACAACCGTAAGAATTAATACAGAGATGTGGTACAAATCCCAAATACACGTATTACAGGCCATGATAATCATGGTGGATAGTTAGCGACTGCATCTACCCTATGTACACCCACATGTCTACACATGTAAAAAGCAGTTCGACGTTTGCACTTAAAAGTGTGCCTGAGCCTTGCTTAAAATACTTGTACTCACTGTTGAGGTTGGACTTTTGCAAGAATTGAAATCCATTGAGGCTATTTTTATTCAGGAAAAAAAAGTGTCCAATACGGGATTCAAACCTGGATCATGGCTCTACTAATATCGACAGTTTATAACACTCCTCCACTGAACCTTAATTCTATAAATAAATAAAAAAGAGATTATAATGTTTAGTATAAAATTTAAGTGAATTAATAATGAAGGGTTTAACAAATCTAAAGTATATAAGCTAAGTTCCAAACATACAGCCTAAGTTAATTTTAAAGTTCACTGGAGGTTATCAAGGGAAAGAGAAAAATAGCAGACGATGATGTAAACTCCTCACGATCATCTGACGTGAAATAGATAGGGGAATCGTGTGTGTAGAAATAAAACGAGATAAGGATTGTATGACCACCTTAGTATAGGTCGATTGAATTTCTCTATTTCTAAAAAGAGTAAAAAATACTTTCTTTTTCCTTGAATGTACATTAGAACATTTCTTCTTTTGTTGTTGCTGTTCAATTCTTAGTTTGATATTTATACTTAGAAATTGTGGCTGGAGAATTCAATACTGTTGATACCTATATATTGTTTAATGGAAACTTTTGGCTACGTTTTTACTGGATCGTTTTTGAAGACAACTCTCAGATTTATAAAATTAAAACATTAAACATTTTTAGATATAGAGAGAGTTAATTACCTCGTATTTAAGGCAACAAAAGAATCATCTAATTTTTATACATCGTTCTAACCAGATTCAACTTGTGAAAACAGACGACAAAGAAAAAAAATAAACAAATTAATAATAGAGGGTAAGTTCCTTTTTTTACAAGCTTTCACACTCAAAGAATATTCAACTTCTTGCTTCAATCCTCCCCTGTGTGGAAGCTTCTTTTATGAAAGTCCTACTGAGCCTATACACTTTCTTTGTTTATCTTTTGGAAGATTCTTTGTTTAAAAATCAGCTTTTTTTTCTTTGTCGTCTGTTTTGCACAAGTTAAATCTGGTTAGAAGGATATATGTAAACTAAATGATTCTTTTGTTGCCTTAAAATACGAGGTAATTAACTCGTTTCTCGGTCCAACAGTTTTATAGAATTGATAGAAAATACTGTTTTATTATTATTATAGATCTAGAATTGCCCGTAAAAGTAGTGCCGATAGTCTTAACATGGGATTGAATAGTAACAAAATATAACAAACAATATAGAAAGGAAATAAACATAAGAAAAAGGGACTTCGCATATATTCAATCCCTGGTGCTAAAAAAGACTATGGAAATTATCTCAACAGAAAAGAAGAATGAACCTCATGATGAGTTACAGAGAAATAAAGAAATAGAAGCCATGGATAGATTGTTGGAACGATGTAGGGAGCTGGCATGTGATGACGAGGAAGGTGGAACACCGGACATGGAGCACAGGGATACGACGACGTAGAAGAGATCCAGGAGAACGACCTAGAGCAGATGACAGGAGACCTGACAGACAAGAATGGATCAAGGCCAGGGGACCATTTTATCGAGGAGCCACTAGGAGAGGCCATAGAAAGACTGCTGGAGAGCTGCAGGACATCAGGGGACCTTATCAGCGAGGGCCACAGCACTGACCAGGAGTCAAGATAGCAAATGTAAATATCTTTGTTTACCTTTACTGTTATTATTTATTGAGGTAGTAAATAAAAATTTGTTGAATAAGTTGTCGAGTATTTTCGAGCAACTTATCGAGTATTTTTCAAGGGACCGGGAAAAAATGTTCACTAGATAAAACGATGATTTTGTAATGTAGAAAATTAGGAAAGACAAAATTCAGAATGACACGGCACACAGGGACCGGGAAAAAATGATCACTTTATCGAGAGATTCAAATTTACGAGTTTCAAATTATCAAAATATATCTTTTTTTTTTATAAGTTTATAGAGAATTGTTTTAACAAATGTTCGTTAGACAAACCTTTACTCGGGTACCGATTAATATTGATTTTATTCAACTTATCGAGTATTTTTCAAGGGACCGGGAAAAATGTTCACTTTATCGAGAGATTCGTTAGACAAACCTTTACTCGGGTAAAACCTCGGGCGAAGCCGGGTACATCCGCTAGTTATTATATATTATTGACGAATGGAGACATTAAGAAGCGAATGCTTCTAATACAGTATTAGAGCTCTAAAGAAGTGGTCTGGTAGATTAAATTGGCGAAACCGCTTGGAAGGGTTCACCACTGATGACCCTCCCAATATTTTTTCATCGAAATAAGGACAGTAGAAGTTTGATTTATTTGTGAAAAGAAACATTCGCGTCTTAATGTCTTCATTTGTTCTATATAGATGGCGCGTTATTGGTTTGTATTAATTTATATTATTATTATTACATTGATGATTTTAACACATTTAAAAAGTGATATAGAAACATATTGTTTAATCAAATATTAAATCAATCAATTGTATATCACATACGTATCGTAAATCATTTTTCTTGGATATAACAGTGGAAAAAAAGACAAAGTATTACACCTAGATGAAGTTGAAGAATAAAAATGGAATTTTGTTTGAATTAATGAGTATCCCGATATACATGCTAAAAAGTAAAACTTCTTCAAGTTTTTTCTATGCTGGAGACACGCTGGCGATTCTCCACCAAACTCTGCAGCGGTAGTAGAGGCGCCATGTACATTGTACATCTCGTTGTATATATCTCTATATTTAATTATCATTGTGTAAATTAATAGTGCAGATTGTACACTTTTGCATATATTGACAGGATATCAATGTAATTATGTTAATTCTCAATTATGTAGTTGTTGGAGAGCTCTACGTTTTTAAAATACCAGATCATTCAGAATTTGTATAATAGTAAAAAGTATTCAAATAGAGTTCTTTAAAAAAGATGACAGAGGTTTGTCGAAATGTTAGAAGTAAAGTAGTAAATAAATGTTGTAATATGTAAATAATTTACATATCTCTTTTTATATCTTGAAGATAGAGGCTGCCTGGCCCGGCATTCATAGTTCTCAAATAAAAGACACTCTGAAAAGTTTTATTTTCTCAACGTTTCGACAAAAATAGTTTATCCACGTCAGGAAATATTATTTGGCAAGGCGGTATAAATAATTCTGAGGTTATAAGGGCGTTCTTACGCGATTTTTCAAATTTTAGTACAGTAGAACATACTCCATGAGAGGACACTCCTGCTAGATGAAACCTCTCTATAAAGGACAGTTTTTCATTACTAAAATTATCATTTTTACTATTTAACAACTCTCCAGTAAGAGAACACCTCTCTCTAAAGGACACTTTGGCTTTGCAATTAGGTGTTGTCCTTTACAGGGAGGTAGTTTTACTCTACAGTAGACTCTCCTATAACGCGATTAATGTGTTCCGTGTTGTATGAAATCGCGTTATAGGAATTCGCGTTGTACGAAATAAAACTTGTATAACGCGAATGTTGTTAGGGTAAATTGTTTTATTTTATAACGCGTTATACGAAAATTCGCGTTGTATAAATAAATTTGTCGCAAATTTTTTTATCGCCTTGTACGAAATCGCGTTGTAAAAACTCGCGTTATAGGAGAGTCTACTGTATATAATTTTTAATAACACACACATATATTAACCTACAATATAACATTATAACAAATTTGAATTATATTTTTGACATGAATGATTCTTTTTTAAATATAAACGATTTTTCTCTCTATTAGCCTTACTGCAATGATAAATAATGAGAGGATTTACCACTGAAGAGCCAGACTCTCCCATTATGTTATCATTGCAGTAAAGGTCAGTAAAAAATTCGTTTTATTTCAAAAAAAAATCTACGTGTCAAAAAATAGTTCAAATTTGTAAAAACAGATGGCGCCCGTTAATACATCATATAATACCATTCTCTAATCCCTATATATAGTCACGACCGTCTTTCCTCATCGGCCTCTGTCACGGATGCGCGCGCACAGGGAGGTCACGTGCTCGCCGGCTCCCTCGAGCCGGATTTGAACCAGCAACCTAAGGATCACCGTTGTAACATCTACAGTCGGGTAAAACACGGGCGTTGCCCGGGTCATTCGGCTAATATGATATAAAGAAGAATGATACACACACAAAAGCCTTTATTAAGACACACTGGTCTTATAGAGGATTCTCCCCGAGATTACAAGAGAGATAGGCCTGTGAAAGTGGGGAATATACAGAAGAAGAAAAAGAAAGATTATGTAAGTATGATATATACATACACATACATATATACAACATAACAACCAAAGCCCCCATTAAGACCCAAAGTCTTACAAAAGACTCGACTGCAGGATCCAAGAAGCAAAGTAAAGAAGAATGATACTTGAAGATTAATCTTGAGGATAGAAAAAAGTTTTTGTAAGTTAGTGTATTGTTTATTGGTAAAAACACAAAGGGCAAGAAGATCTTGATGGACTCAAGGAACCCTCCAGTCATCGTGACTAAGCAAAAAACCTGGACTTTGACACTTTTTTGTATCTTCTTTCTTGTCAGTTACGTCGAGATGTCCCGTAAATAGAATGATAAGTACTACAGTAAAACCTCCTTATAAAGGACAATAAGTACTACAGTAAAACCTCCTTATAAAGGACAATAAGTACTACAGTAAAACCTCCTTATAAAGGACAATAAGTACTACAGTAAAACCTCCTTATAAAGGACAATAAGTACTACAGTAAAACCTCCTTATAAAGGACAATAAGTACTACAGTAAAACCTCCTTATAAAGGACAATAAGTACTACAGTAAAACCTCCTTATAAAGGACAATAAGTACTACAGTAAAACCTCCTTATAAAGGACAATAAGTACTACAGTAAAACCTCCTTATAAAGGACAATAAGTACTACAGTAAAACCTCCTTATAAAGGACAATAAGTACTACAGTAAAACCTCCTTATAAAGGACAATAAATACTACAGTAAAACCTCCTTATAAAGGACAATAAGTACTACAGTAAAACCTCCTTATAAAGGACAATAAGTACTACAGTAAAACCTCCTTATAAAGGACAATAAGTACTACAGTAAAACCTCCTTATAAAGGACAATAAGTACACTACAGTAGAACTAACTCTCTGTAAAGGACAATAAGTACTACAGGTGAACTAACCCTCTGTAAAGGACAATAAGTACTTCAGGTGAACTAACTCTCTGTAAAGGACAATAAGTACTACAGTAAAACCTCCTTATAAAGGACAATAAGTACACTACAGTAGAACTAACTCTCTGTAAAGGACAATAAGTACTACAGGAGAACTAACCCTCTGTAAAGGACAATAAGTACTACAGGTGAACTAACTCTCTGTAAAGGACAATAAGTACTACAGTAAAACTCCTTATAAAGGACAATAAGTACTACAGTAAAACCTCCTTATAAAGGACAATAAGTACTACAGTAAAACCTCCTTATAAAGGACAATAAGTACACTACAGTAGAACTAACTCTCTGTAAGGGACAACACCTAGTTACAGAGCCAAAGTTTCCTTTAGGGAGAGGTGACCTCTTCTATAAAAGAATCCTTTGAATCAATATTAAAATAAAAACATGAGATCTCCAGAGGTTTTCCCTGGAGGCTTAATGTTTTTATTCATTCAAAGGATTGATTCAAAAGAGTATTTTATAGAATTGTGAACTCAAGTCATGAATTTATCGCCAAATCAATTAAAAGAATATTTTCCCTGGAGGCTCAATGTTTTTATTTTAAGAGGTGTCCTCTTACCGGAGAGTTGCTAAATAGTAAAAATTGCTAATTTTGGCAATGAAAATTGTCCTTTGTAGAGAGGTGTCCTCTAGCAGGAGTGTCCTCTCATGGAGTATGTTCTACTGTATTGACAATGAAAACTGTCCTTTGTAGTGAGGTGTCCTCTAGCGCGAGTGTCCTCTCATGGAGTATGTTCTACTGTATTGACAATGAAAACTGTCCTTTGTAGTGAGGTGTCCTCTAGCGCGAGTGTCCTCTCATGGAGTATGGTCTACTGTACTAATTGCCATTCCATCTGGCATGACTTCACGGTGAACAAATCCTCTATGGTCAAAGAATGTAGCAAACCGGGCCTTTTTTTATTTCCGGATCTTTTTTATTAATTGGCAATGCCTCAACATATTTTAAAGCCTCTTATTTTAACTCAAGAATTTTTAATTAAAGTTGAAGCCTTCGTCAACCTTTTTATGAAAGTTTAATGTCCTTTTGACGTTTAGACAAACTACTGTTGCCTTTTTAAAAAAAATATATGGAAGACTTATTAGTGAAGTATTGTCTTTGATCGATCTATATACAAAGCCAGGAGCATATGTGCTTTTTAGATGGCAGAGCGCCATCTAGTGGAACAGAAATCAAATAAACATTGATTTAATCTGTTCCTTAAAGTTTGGCCTTAAATACCCATTTCTTGGTTTCTCAAGAAGCCTCTGGGACCAAAAATATTTTTGGTCACAGTGGTACAGCCTACTCCACGCTGACGAGCGCCAACAGCGCGAAACGCGTTCGTGGATGGCTTTTCTTGATTTATCAAGAAATTTGGTTGGCCAAATATCAGGGAACAGGCTAAATCAATGTTTAGTTGATTTCTGTTCCACTAGATGGCGGTCTGCCATCTAAAAAGCTCATGTGCTCGTGGTCAGGAAATGCCTTCTTTACTTTTAATATATATATATTATTTCATTTAAAATTATATTTCATAGATTCAAATATTCTGTTTATATCTACCACCAGATGTCGGGACTTTCCCTATATAAAACAGATTGTTGTTGTTTTCCGTTGGCCAGCTCAAATCATTGTACATTATGTAAATAATCTTTTGTTTTCCTTGTTCTACTATTTAGTATATAGTTTCAAGATTTCAACTACGACTGCAATACCATTGCATAATCCTCAAAATGTTCAAAAATCAACAGAAATCTCATTCTCTTTTTATTTATATATAATATATAATATCTTAATATGCTATACTAGACGAATGGCCCGGGCAACGCCCGGGTTTTACCCGAGTGCGTATATATTTTAAAAACGTTTTA
The DNA here is from genome assembly GCA_030710605.1 of Cordylochernes scorpioides. Lineage (NCBI taxonomy): Eukaryota > Metazoa > Arthropoda > Arachnida > Pseudoscorpiones > Chernetidae > Cordylochernes > Cordylochernes scorpioides. The sequence continues at coordinate 69,419,923 of CP092880.1, forward strand.
ATTCAAATACTATTCGTTACGTTGGCATCATATATTAACTTTATGAACGGAAAAAATATGTCCAGGGTAGCCTAGTGGTCATGGCATCTGCCCGGTAAGCGGAAGGTCGTGGGTTCGATTCCCATCCCTTGACACTTTTTTTATTTTATCCATTCTGACCAAAATCTATCCGTGAACTTCACACAGTGAACTTCACACAGACAGAATAAGGCAATTATATAAGTAGATATATTGCATTTTAAAAGTGAATACGTCATTTTCAAAAATGAGTTCGTTGTTCGTCGTCAAACACGGCGGTTGTAATAGCACAATTTTGGTTGAAATTTTACGTGAACTTGATGAAACTGTAGCCACGTGATATGGATTTAATTTTTCTATATGGATAATGTAAGAGCGTACACATCCGCAGAAACATCTGTTAGTCTGCTAAGAAGCAGTGTGAAGTTTTTGTCACCATATTCATATATGCTAAATCCAATCGAATTTTCATTTAGCAAAATATAAACATTGGTAAGGTCAATGCTTCCTCGACATCACGCTAGGCGAGGTTATCACTGATGCAATCAGTAGAATTACATCAGGAGACAGTTAAGAATTGTTTGCTTGCATTAGCAAAAATTACTTCCTTGCCACACAAGAACACCAGTTTATCCAAATAAAATCTGTTTCTAATTCATTTCGTAGTTATTTGCTCCTATATTATTGATTTGGCTTTATGTCAAATGTATTTAATAAATCTTTATGATATTTTCTTTTGATTTTTACAAATAACAATCTTAATTTTAAAGGCGATTTACTCATTTTTAAAAGTGACGAATTCACTCTTATATATATATACAGTTAAACCTGTATATAGCGCCCCCTCTAAATAACGCCTCCCTCTCTATAGCGCCCGATTTTAAATACGTAGTACGATGCGATTTACATTAAAAGTGACCTGTCTATAGCGCCCCCTCTCTATAGCACCCTATTTTGGTGAGTCCCAAGAGACAGGTTTAACTGTATATATATAAGCGTATATCGCCTCTCCTGTCAAAATAGACGCCAAAATTAGACGTCATCTATTCACCATCTCCGCAAACTAGCGGCCTCGGGTCGATGACAAAGCCACAACCCCAGCTTTGGCAAACTGAGAAGCATCCACCCGGAGACCATGGTTTCAGGCCAATGACCCTCGTCAGCTTAGGGTGGACTTTATTCCATGAGATCCACACGGGATCCAATAGAATCTTCACAATCTACCAAAGAGGAGTTTAGCTGGTAAAGGGGCTTTATTTTGACGGGAGAGGTTCCCTATGCTTTTATAGATCAATTTCCTCCCGACAAAATTAACATCCATATATTATTCATGTATTAAGCGCATTTACGCAAGTTTGGCCTTAAATACCCATTTCTTGGTTTCTCAAGAAGCCTCTGGGGCCAAAAATCTTTTTGGTTACAGTGGTACAGCCTACTCCACGCTAACGAGCGCGAAACGCGTTCGTGAATGGCTTTTCTTGATTTATCAAGAAATTGGGTTGGCCAAATATCACGGAGCAAGCTAAATCAATGTTTAGTTGATTTTTGTTCCATCAGATGGTGCTCTGCCTTCTGTAAAGCACATGTGCTCCTGGTCAGGATATGCCATTTTTATTTTTGATTTCAACACCTGATCTTTTTATCTTTTATTTTTTTCTTTCACTATTTCATTTATTCCTGAGAAATCATTGATGAACTTGGTTAGTTGAGAAACATTGAAGATATAAGTGACGAGGTTGATTAGAAATGGTGTTTTTTCAGTCTTTCTTTATAATTACAGCCTTGAATCTCTTTTTTCCCACTTAAGACGGCTGGTTCTAAGAATTGACGTTGTGTCCTTGGTTCTTTGCTCACCCTTATAAGGTTTGAGCCATTTTGCTAGGTCACCGCCAATTGAATCACGGCTTGTTGTCTGCCTTAATAAGGCGCTTTTTATTTTTTAATATATATATTATATTTAGAAAAATGATGATATATTATATTTAAGAATGAGATATTTCTGTTGTATTTAGATCATGTTGAGGATTATGGTAATACAGTCGTGGTTAAAATTCTTGAAAGAATAATAATATAAATAGTCTTGATCAGATATTGCTTTAATTGAACCCATGGAATATATATAAAAAACAATTTGATAAAAGTAATGCCTGGCTTAAGGCGAGTAGAATAAGGAAAACAAAAGTTTATTTACATAATGTACAAAAGTTTTGAGCCGGCCAACGGGGAAAAACAACAACGAGTTTCTATATGCAAAGCGTGACCTCTGGCGGTCGATTTAACAGAATATTTGTATCTATGAAATATAATTCCAAATAAAATAATATTTTAATATAACATATATACTTATGAGAAAACAATAGAAAAAAAAGCACATGTGCTTTTGGTCAGGATATGCCCCTTCATTATTTATATATTTATTTTTAAAGAGAACTTTCAAAATTTACATATATGGGATATTCGCCGTTATATAAGTGAATAAAGAGTGGTTTTTTATGCTTTAAATATGAAACTACCTCAAGTTTTGTCCATGAATGTACAAGTACACTTGTAAGTTTTGTCTATGAGTGTATACCTATCATAGATTTGACCATAAAATCTATAAAAATAGCTATTTCTATGAATCGAGTAAAGAATGGAAATTGCGTGGATTGTGTCTGTTACCCTGAGACATGTATTCTCCTGTCAAACTGTCGAAAATATATCTTCAATTTCCCAGCTGGCAACGATTAGAACATTGTGTTTGATCATTTATGTTTCTTTTTAGTTTTTGCTTTGTGATGTTTGGCACGAAACTGAATACTTAACTAAATACTTATTTATAAGACAAGTTATAGTTTACAATTTTACATATTTTACAAGTTTACCTATTTTTTTAACTTAATGCTGTTGACGTTATGTGGCGCTGAGTTTGTTGTTGACAAACTTTAAAATGTTATAACACCTTGATAAAGGTTGGCGTTCAGCCAACTGAAATATTGGTAAAATAAATGATATTTTGATCCAATATATGCCTTTTTTATTAAAGATTTAGTATAATACAAGTAATCTAGTTTAAAAGAAACACAGGCATTTTCAAATGTCGTTTTACAATTATATACTTATGTTCTCTGTGTTTGCTGTCTAGTTCTTTAAACGTAAGTGTTTTCAAAGCGAAAATGTGATTTTTCTACCATTACAGAAGAATATTTCCATAATTTCATTAAACACTATCAATAATAAATCTTTATATTCGGAATACACTCATGGACAAAACTTAAGGAAGTTGTATCTTATAGCATGTATACGGGATTCAGACAATAACTCTGAAAGATATTACAGTGACCTTTATTGAAGACACACGAGATAACCAAGTGTGTATACACTCATGGACAAAACTTAAGGAAGTTGTACCTTTTAGCATGTATATCGGGACAATAACTCTGAAAGATATTACAGTGACCTTTATTGAAGACACACGAGATAACCAAGTGTGTATACACTCATGGACAAAACTTAAGGAAGTTGTACCTTTTAGCATGTATTGCGGGATTCAGACAATAACTCTGAAAGATATTACAGTGACCTTTTATTGAAAACGAGATAACCAAGTATGAACAATATTGCCTCTGTCTCCTTCAAAAAAATAGAAGACCGGTGAGATTAAATATTTTCCACTTCCTTAGGTTTTGTCCATTCGTGTATATCAGCAGAAGTTGTAGCTTAGATCTGATGGAGTAAATTGACGAAATCGCCGGAAAGGTTCACCACTGATGAGCTGAGCTTCGCAAATCTTTCTTATATATATTCAGTTCACTATTGGTAGATATATTTGTCCTTTAGTCTACAAACTGAAAATAGCTTTGAATAATTCATTTCCAAAAAATCGAATGTATTAAAATAATAGCGGAACTGCGAGGCTTTTTTTCCCTGTGTTGCTATAGACAGCAATCTAGTTTTGAATAATAATTAATTTTATTGTGAAATAGGCTTTAATAAAGTCCGGGAACTTATTGTTCCTTGCACACTTTATATTCATTTATATATTCCCGTTAAACCTATTTTACACAGTTTCCTTCCCTTCGATTATTTTTTATGGATAACTATCGGTTTTGGATCAAATCTACTTTGCAGATGTTTCTATGGCTCTATTCTAGATACTATTGTTTATGAGTAGTATTTTACAGATGTTACATACGACAACTACACTGGTGGAAATAGAAAGTGTTACACCCAGAAAGAACTGGTGGAATACCATGAAACTTGGCATGTATTGTACAGACTATTACATACGACAACTACACTGGTGGAAATAGAAAGTGTTACACCCAGAAGGAACTGGTGGAATACCATGAAACCTGGCATGTATTGTACAGACTATTACATACGACAACTACACTGGTGGAAATAGAAAGTGTTACACCCAGAAAGAACTGGTGGAATACCATGAAACTTGACATGTATTGTACAGACTATTACATACGACAACTACACTGGTGGAAATAGAAAGTGTTACACCCAGAAAGAACTGGTGGAATACCATGAAACTTGACATGTATTGTACAGACTATTACATACGACAACTACACTGGTGGAAATAGAAAGTGTTACACCCAGAAGGAACTGGTGGAATACCATGAAACCTGGCATGTATTGTACAGACTATTACATACGACAACTACACTGGTGGAAATAGAAAGTGTTACACCCAGAAGGAACTGGTGGAATACCATGAAACCTGGCATGTATTGTACAGACTATTACATACGACAACTACACTGGTGGAAATAGAAAGTGTTACACCCAGAAAGAACTGGTGGAATACCATGAAACTTGACATGTATTGTACAGACTATTACATACGACAACTACACTGGTGGAAATAGAAAGTGTTACACCCAGAAAGAACTGGTGGAATACCATGAAACTTGACATGTATTGTACAGACTATTACATACGACAACTACACTGGTGGAAATAGAAAGTGTTACACCCAGAAGGAACTGGTGGAATACCATGAAACCTGGCATGTATTGTACAGACTATTACATACGACAACTACACTGGTGGAAATAGAAAGTGTTACACCCAGAAAGAACTGGTGGAATACCATGAAACTTGACATGTATTGTACAGACTATTACATACGACAACTACACTGGTGGAAATAGAAAGTGTTACACCCAGAAAGAACTGGTGGAATACCATGAAACTTGACATGTATTGTACAGACTATTACATACGACAACTACACTGGTGGAAATAGAAAGTGTTACACCCAGAAGGAACTGGTGGAATACCATGAAACTTGGCATGTATTGTACAGACTATTACATACGACAACTACACTGGTGGAAATAGAAAGTGTTACACCCAGAAAGAACTGGCGGAATACCATGAAACTTGACATGTATTGTACAGACTATTACATACGACAACTACACTGGTGGAAATAGAAAGTGTTACACCCAGAAGGAACTGGTGGAATACCATGAAACTTGGCATGTATTGTACAGACTATTACATACGACAACTACACTGGTGGAAATAGAAAGTGTTACACCCAGAAGGAACTAGTGGAATACCATGAACCTGGCATGTATTGTACAGACTATTACATACGACAACTACACTGGTGGAAATAGAAAGTGTAAACCCAGAAGGAACTGGTGGGATACCATGAAACTTGGCATGTATTGTACAGACTATTACATACGACAACTACACTGGTGGAAATAGAAAGTGTTACACCCAGAAGGAACTGGTGGAATACCATGAAACTTGGCATGTATTGTACAGACTATTACATACGACAACTACACTGGTGGAAATAGAAAGTGTTACACCCAGAAGGAACTGGTGGGATACCATGAAACTCTTGGCACAAAACAAATAATTAAAAAATAAAAATGTTCCTTCATTTAACTATTTTTAAACTTAATCAATAAAAATTAAATAATTCATTTCACGTCACAATTAATTAATTTTGGCCAAATTCCATCTTTTTTCTTCAACTCTCTATGCATGTAACATTGGTACTGTAGCTCATTCTGTACCTAGGTGATAAACAAAAATTTATCTTTCGAAATGGACAAAATACAAGGAAGTTGTACCTTTTAACATATAAAATGAAAGAATTTTAAAGCACCAATGTTTCTTTTATACATAATACAAACTTCTACTGCCCTTACTGCGATGAAAAAATATATATTAGGAGGGCTTGGCTCATCAGTGGTGAACTCACCCAGCAGTTTCGCCAATTTAATCCACCAGACCGCTTCTCAGAGCTCTAATACTGTATTAGACGATTCTGCGTATATACGCAGCATTGAAGGGTGGAATCTCAGAAATGGGTTTCAAGAAAACTATGGTTATAAGCTTATAGGACAGTAGAATTACATTCAAATGTAACCTTTTAACATGTATATAGGGATTCAGATAATAACTCGAAAAGATGTTGCAGTGACGTTTATTAAAGAAAGACACACGAGGATACCCAAATTTGAACTAAATTGCCTCTTTCTCCTTAAAAAAAAAAAAGAAAAGACGACCAGCGAAATCAAATAACTTGCACTTCCTTAAGTTTTGTCCATTAGTATATATATGTATAAAAGAGATTTTCTGCTTGATTTTGGTATGCAGACGTGGAAAAGATTATAATAAAATTAGTTATCAAAAATAGCTTTAATTATTGAGCTTAAGGAATATATAAAAAAACATAATTTGATAAAGGTACTGCCTGGCTTAAGGCGTAAGAATCGAAAAATAAAAAACTTATTTACATAATGTACCAAAGTTTGAGCCGGCCATCGGGAAACAACAACAATGAGTTTTTATAGGGGAAGCATGACCTATGGCGGTCGATTTAACAGAGTATTTGAATCTATGAAATATAATTTTAAATAAAATAATATTTTTATATAACATATATAGCATATTTCTAAATTACATTAGTATGCCAACACATAACGCGATACTATTAGAAGTTTGTATTGTATATAATATAAACATTGGTGCTTAAATCATATGATGTATACTATTCGGTACATTCGAAGTTTCATAGCAAGAAAACAAATCCTATATTCCAAGGTCACACAGATAGGTTCCAGGGTTTAACCAACCTCATGAATATTAATGTCCACGCTTCCTTTCAACATCCTATGGAACTACCAGACTAACTTTCGTCCTACTCTGTCACTATCTTTTTTCTTCAATTTCCGTATTCTAAGTGCCCTCATTCCTATTGTTATTTACAGCAAAGATTTTTTTTACATCCGTTATATAAAGTTATCAATTAACTATATAACGATAAAATTGAGGCGAAGAAATAATTAATTATTTAATTTAATATTATTCAATGAAAATATTTAACAGTTTATAAAAATATATATTTCATGATTTTATCAGGATGCCTTGAATGACCAGTTTTTTGGTCGTTGAGGTACAGCTTGCACCACGCTGATGAGGGCCAACAGCCCGAAACGCGTCCGTGGTTAGCTTTTCTTGATTAATCAAGAATGGGTATTTGGCCAATTCTGGAATAATTAAAAATCAACGAGAATAGTTGATATTTATTCCGATAGATGGCGCAAGCCATCAGCAACTTTCAGTTGCACGATAAGGAGATGCCTTTTTTTCATAATTATGCACCTTATCCCAGTACAATATCACCTTTGTACTAATTTTTTTTCATATATTACTCTGTATTTGTAAAATTATATTTTAAAATATTTCTTTGCCTTGTTTGTTCAAGATTCTCTAGCTGTAGATAGTTATGTTGATAATTGCCGGCTGGTCATTCTGACGTCATCAATAAATACTTTTACATTCCAAAATCACTTTATTAGGTACCGCTCAACAAAAGCAACCTAGTTTATGATAATTGTAACAATATAAAATCAGGAAAAACTTTTATATATAATCAAGAGTTACAGTATGAATATCACGCCGGAAAACATTGAATACTATCAGAAGATGTTGATAAAGAAGTCATTACAACTAGTAAAATGGAAACTCCATCTAAAATTCAATAAGTTATGTGAAGAAGAAAACTTCATCCCACCATCTTTAAGAATAAAGGATCCTGTAAAGAACCACTTTTCTGTCAAACTAATAAAAGATACGCAACTAAAACTGTTGAGAGCAAGAACCCAAGGATGTTTCTCTAATATAAGAATCTTAACTAAAACCATTAAAGATTTAATATGTTTATTATCATTATCTGATTTTGGATCAACTTTAAATGATTTAATCATAAAGATCAACCTAAGAATATCTCAATTAAAAACTACAATAGAAAAGAAGCATAACAAAAAGTTGGAATATTGGGCTAAAAAATACCATGTACCAACATTAATAAGAGACAAGAAATATTCTACAGTTATTAACCTATCCCAATCAAATCTCACCACAGACTAAATAAACATACTATCAAACGGTTTTAAAACACAGAATAATAGGAAAACCGGACCCTATAAAAATTATCAGTGGAGTAGAAATAGCCATAACAAAACTGAAGAACCAAGATAAAAGTGAAATCAGACACAAGATAACCAGTATTCTAAAATGGCCAAGTAGCCTTCCTTTGCATAACCCACACGAAAGAAAAATTATCCAAAACCTCAAAAACAAAAAAGATCTGATAGTCACACAGGCAGATAAAGGCGGAATGACAGTAATCATGGACCGGACAGACTATTGCAGAAAAATGGATGAAATTTTAGAAGATCAGACCACATTTAAACCTATCAATAAAATAGATAAGAAAAATTTATACATACATTTCAAAAAAGAATTGAACAGACTAGTAAAAAGCAGGCATATCTCAAAAGATGAACATACTTTATTTCTTTCGAACATGGAAAACAATAGTTACATTTACGGCAAACCAAAGATACACAAAGAAAATGTCCCACTCAGACCAATAGTAGCTTTCCATCACTCGCCTTTATCTCCAATAGCCAAATTTTTAACAGCTTTTCTACGCCCCATAATCAATAGTAAGTCTTTTCCATTGTCAATTTCTAAAATACCGAACTTTATAAATGATATACTTAGCATTAATGTTCACAATAACTACGTATTAGTTTCATTTGATGTAGAGGCACTTTACCCCAGTCTCCCCCATGAATTAATCATAGATAATACTAGAACATTCTTAATAGATAATAACATGTTGTTGTTGTTGTTTCTTATCCCCTTGTGTAAAGATTACACGAATCCCATGAGTTCATAATCTCATGGAATGGGGTATAGGAGTGCAGCTTTCGTTGATCATGGCACCATGATCCAGGCACACTTTGGTGAAAGTCTGACTTTGCCTGTAGTTTGAGGCTGTTCCTAACATGGAAGCCTTTGCTGCACTCTAACATGAGTACGGACACAGCTCCTCCGTATTCCTGGAGTGGGACCCTTGTTGAGGACCATCAACCGGGTCAGTTGAACTCAGGATTTTTAAAGGGGGAGTGTCCCTCCTGGTTACAGCATCAAGTCTACTAGAACAAGACTTGATACGATCGTGTAGAGGGTTTACTGTACCTCCCAACAATGTCCACTGCACCAGAGGCCAGGTACAGAGGGGTAAGCTTGGGAGGGCAGATAATAACATAGATACCTTAAGCATTGAAAAAATTATTGATTTAATAACGTTATGTTTAAAAATAAACCTATTTTCATTTAACTCGCAGACATACAAACAGGTTAAAGGTTCCCCCATGGGAAGCCCGCTATCATCCCCCATAGCTGAAATAGTTATGCGTACTATAGACACGTGGATCACATCTCTATACCCTGAAGACATTATTATATATAGGAGATATATAGATGATATATTTTGCATATGTACAGACAGCCAGCTTTCCCATATCCTAGCCTCCTTGAATAGTTATCACACAAATATTAATTTTACAGTAGAAAAAGAGAATAACGGTATCCTCCCCTTTTTAGATATTAAAATCATAAGGTCAGAAGATAAATTGAATACAGGTGTTTATTATAAGCCATCCTTTATCCCAAACTACATTAAATATTCTTCATTCTGTCCTCTTAGCCATAAGATCAACACTATAAAAACATTATCTAAAAGAGTATTCACACATTGTTCTTCACCTCAATTAAAAACAGAAGAAACACAAAACATTATTAAAAACCTATTATCATCAGGTTACCCAAAATATTTCATCCTGCGAAATTTTTATCAAACTGCAGAAAGCACCAAATCAATAACTCAAAAAGCAGAAATTTATAAAGCACTTTGTATCATCCCATATTCCCCACAGTCAGTATCCATAGCTAGAACACTTAGAAATTATGGAATCAAAACTATGTACAATAACTCTCCAAATTTAGGTAATATGATAAGAAACCCATTGACAAAGAACCAACCCAACATTCCAATCAATAGGAAAGAAGCAATATACTCCATTTCATGCAATAACTGTAATTCGATATATGTAGGAGAGACTGGAAGGAAAGTTTACAATAGAATAACCGAACATAATAGGAATATCATCAATAGAGAGAGAGATCCAAGATCCTTAATAGTTCAACATATAGAAGAAACAGGACACACATTTAACTTATCACAACCCATAGTACATTACGACAATATTCACAACAAATACCAAAGACTTTTAATAGAATCTATGATAACCAAACAACAAAACAGCATAAATAGGTGCATAGAAATATCAGAAATATATGAAACAATATTAACAAACGCTAAGCCTTAGATTTAAAATATGTAAAATATAGTTAAATATATAAACAGTCTACTTAAGTAATCTTATATGTAAATATCTCTCTATTATTATTATCTTCATTAAAACTTTATAAGTATGCAAAAGACATGTATATATATTATGTAATATATAGGCCATAGAATTGTTGCTGTGATACTCCTGTGGAAGGACTGCCAAGTCCGAAAGCTTGAGAATAAAAATAATTTTGAACAAGAAACTTACCCCTGGAGACTTCAATTTCTTTATACTAATTTATATATATACAGTTATCAGCGTCATAATCAATTCTTTCTTAATCAATTCTGTCACCGTTTGCTTTTGTGAATGGAATAAATACCCAAATATGGCCATTTCTCATAACCATCTGTGGTTCAGTGGTAGAATGCTCGCCTGCCACGCGGGCGGCCCGGGTTCGATTCCCGGCCGATGCATTTTTTTTTTTACAATTTTTAAAACTCATTTATATATTATACAAGAATGACATCCACGGCGCCAATTTATAATTGTAACGAATAGTATTTGAATAAAAGCATTTAATCGGGTAAAACCCGGGCGTTGCCCGGGCCATTCTTGTGTAGAACATTCCGCTAGCTTTCGAACAACATCGTTCTTCAACTGGCGTGAAGATAAAGCATAATACGTCCAGGGTAGCCTAGTGGACATGGCATCTGCCCGGTAAGCGGAACATTGTGGGTTCGATTCCCATCCCTGGACACTTTTATTTTTCCGTTCATCATTACTCTTCATAATTCACCCTTTCATACCTCATCCAATAAAGGTTAGAAATAGTCAATATTTTACCTTGAAATAAATTTTGATTTTTCATTGAAAAGAAACTCATGCGGTGTAACTTCAAGTGTTGTTTTACAATATGTAGAAGAACAATGAGAGATATGTATATATGTAACTAACATAATGGCAGATATAAGTACGAAGTGAGAACCAGTTATGTAAATCTATATATTTGTGGTAAGAAAACAATCTTAGAATGATATTGAGAAATAAGAAAATAGGGTGAGACTGAAATTATTGCAATAATAATTGATCTTGCAGGCTTAATATGAATTAATTGCAGAATAGTATCGCTCGATGCAATATATATATAAAGAGACAAAGGTCGCCTCTCCCGTCAAAATAGACGCCATCTATTGACCGTCGCAACAAACTAGCGGCCTCGGGTCTGTGACAAAGCCACAACACCAGCTTTGGCAAACTTTGAAGCGTCCACCTAGAGACCATGGCCCTAGGCTGACGAGGGCCATTAGACCGAAACCTCGGTCTCTAGGTGGACGCTTTTCAGTTTTCCAAAGCTGGTGTTGTTGCTTTGTCACAGACCCGAGGCCGCTAGTTTGCTGCGATGGTCAATAGATGGCGTCTAGTTTTGACGTCTATTTTGACGGGAGAGGCGACCTTTGTCTCTTTAGATCAATTTCCTCCAGGCAAAATTTCCATCTATATTTATATGTGTGTGGTGATTTATGAACCAGTCGTTGTAGTTGTGTGGCAGGTGCTAAGAACGCACACAGGAGACTGGATCCAGAAGTAAACACCCGTGAGAAGTAGATAGGAGAAGAAAGAGATCAGGGCCGAGGACCACCCTGGGAACAACTGGGGTTGAGACCACCTCGGTGAGAACTGTCTCCCAATCATCAAATCCAGGTGTTTTAAACTGCTTTGAGTAGGATAAATCAATCCCCAGGGAGGAGGGGAGTAAGAAATGGGTTAGCAGACTGTACATCAGATGACCCAGGGGGTTATTCTGGCTATTTTATCTTCCTTACACTTCCACACAGACATTTATATATTTCTAAATATAAATTAGCCATAGATTTGGCCCAGCCATTTTGCCAGCTAAACACTTCTTTGGCAGATTGTCAAGATTCCATTAGATCCCGTGTGAATCTTTGTGTCAACAACAAACTCAGCGCCACATAACATCAACAGAATTAAGTTTTAAAAATACATAACAAAACAACACTTCTTTGGTAGATTGTGAAGATTCCATTAGATCCCGTGTGGATCTCATGGAATAAAGTCCGCCCTAGACTGACGAGGGCCATTAGCTTGAAACCATGGTCTCTAGGTGGACGCTTTTCAGTTTGCCAAAGCTGGTGTTGTGGCTTTGTCACCGACCCGAGGCCGATAGTTTGCGGCGACGGTCAATGGATGACATCTAATTTTGACGTCTATTTTGACGGGAGAGGCGACCTTTGTCTCTTCATATTTCTAAATATTATGAAACATACATGTAATTCTATTGTTCTATAAGTTTATGACCAAAGTTTGTTTGAATATCATAACCAAGATCCAACCCTACAGTGTCACGTATATAAGCAGAATCCATGGAAGCAATGGTCGCCTCTCCCGTCAAAATAAACGTCAGAATCTGACGCCATCTATTGACCGTCGCCGCAACTAGGGCATCGGGTCGGTGACAAAGCCACAACACCAACTTTGGCAAACTGATAAGCGTCCACCTAGAGACCGTGGTTTCGGGCTAATGGCCCTCGTCAGTCTAGGGCGGACTTTATTCCATGAGATCCACACGGGATCTAATGGAATCCTCACAATCTACCAAAGAGGTGTTTTGCTGGCAAGGTGGCTGGGCCAAATCTATTGGCAAAACAAACAAATTTTCCATCTATAAGCAGAATCGTCTTATACAATATTAAATCTCTAAAAAGTGCGGTCTGGGGGATTAAACTGGCGAAACCGCTTGGAGAGTTCACCACTGATGATCCAAGCCCTCTTAATATTTTTCATCGTAATAAGGATAGTTTGTTTTATTTTTAAATAAACATTCGTCTCAGTTTTGTTTCTTATAAATAAGAGTGATTCTAAAAAAATCATTTTTATTTTTAACTTTTAAAGCTTTCGATGGGTCCCCTTTATCAATTTTAAGCATTCAAAATAAAGGGATCGCCTACGAAAGCTTGTAAAATCAGAACTAAAAGATAATTGCGTCATTTTCTTTGTAGTAATTGAAATCACACATACAAAATCCTGGAACAAAAAAATAAATAAATAAATCAACGTTTAATATATATTTATTCCGATAGATGGCGCATGCTATCAAAAAAAACTTTAAGTTAAACGATTAGGATAATATTAGTTAGTTTTAATTAATTTATATTGGCACGTTGTGAAATTAGGAAATATAAACATCAGAATAATACGGCAATTTATTTAATGTATAAAACCAAATTAAAAAACTAATTAAATTCTAGAACGACATTTGAAAATTATCCCGCATGCGTTTCTTTTGAACAAAAATTCGAAATTTATTTTAAAGAGAAATTATTTCTAACCTTAGGGATGAAGTATGAAAGGATGTATTGTGAAGAGTAATGATAAACGGGAAAATAAAAGTGTCCAGGAATGGGAATTAACTTTATTTTTCCGTTCATCATTTCCCTTCACAATTCATCCTTTCATACCTTTTCTCTAAGAATAGAAATAATCGTTATTTCTCCTTAAATAAATTACGATTTTTCGTTCAAAAGAAACACATACGGGATAATTTTCAAATGTCGTTCTACAATCATAAGCCGCATTATATTGTATAATAAAATAGTAGAGAAAGATTGAGATTGAAGCTGATTTATTACAATGTCCATATAAGATTATATAAGATTAAATACAGAATAAAAATATAAATAAATAAGATTATATAATGATAAAAATATGAATAAATGGATATAAATATATATACAAGTTGTCATTGATGGCGCCTACCGTGGGAAAGAGAAAGGCAATGAGAAAGTTTTATATTGTATCAAAATACAAATATCGAAATTACTAATCTATTCATCAAATAATGAATAATCTGCTACAATAAGTTTTTATATTAATAGATAGCGCGCGTGTTTTGTACAAGGCCATATGATTAGCAAAGTTAGTTACGACATTACCTGTACTGTAAATAAATTATGGCTACGAAAGATCGAAATTAAGAATAAAAAAGACATCTCCTTATCGTACAACTGAAATTTGTTGATGGCTTGCGCCATCTATCAGAATAAATATCAACTAATTGTTCATTTTCAATTATTCGTGAATATTCTTCAAATACCATTTCTTGATAAATCAAGAAAATCCAACAATTTATACACTCATGGACAAAACTTAGGGAAGTTGAAAGTCTTTGATGTCGTCGGTCGTCTAACTATATATATATATACAGTTAAACCTGTCCATAGCGCCCCCTCTAAATAGCGCCTTCCTCTCTATAGCGCCCGATTTTAAATACGTAGTACGATGCGATATTTACATTAAAAGTGACCTGTCTATAGCACCCCTTCTCTATAGCACCCTATTTTGGTGAGTCCAAAGAGAGGGCGCTATAGACAGGTTTAACTGTATATATATATAATTTTTTTGAAGGATACAGAGGCAATTTGGTTCACATTTGGTTATCTCGTGTGTCTTCAATAAAGATCACGGTAATATATTTCAGAGGTATTGTCTGAATCCCGATATACATGCTAAAAGGTACAACTTCCTTAAGTTTTGTCCATGAGTGTATATATCAAGGTGTTAGCTGTCGTTAGCGTGTTGCAGATTGTAACTCTGTAAGAGCTGATTCTATAAGGATTCCTCAAATAAATAAATAAATTAGAATTTAAGCAAATTTCAGGAGTATGCTCAGGATATGCTTTTAAAATATCTTATGATAGTAGAACGATATTTGACAATTATACCGCAAATGTTTCTTTTGAACGAAAAATCGAAATTTATTTTAAGGAGAAATAACAATTATTTCTAATCTTAGTGATGAAGTATGATAGGATGAATTGTGAAGAGTAATGATAAACGGAAAAATAAAGTGTCCAGGGATTTATCATTACTTTTCACAATTCATCCTATCATACTTCATCCCTAAGGTTAGAAATAATCGTTATTTCTTTTTAAAATAAATTTCGATTTTTTGTTCAAAAGAAACATTTGCGGCATAATTGTCAAATTTCGTTCTACAATCATAAGCCGCATTATATTGTATTATAAATAATCTTATTTGTAGGTATTAAAGGGGAACTTACCTTGACATTATATTGTATTATAAATTATTTGTAGGTATTAAAGGAAGACTTACCTCAGTAACAAGAGTTTTCTTGTAGAGGGAACGGTCAAACTCCCAGCCATTTCTACAGGTAGTCAGTGGCCATGATGAATTAGCCATTGAGATCCCAATAGAAAGCAGTTCGGTATAGTTGACATCGTACATCTGGCATCTTGATCTCTTTTGAAGACCTTCCCGTTCCTCCCACGGTACTGAAAGATTGAGTCGTTCCTCCAGCGAGAGATTTAACAGTTCAGGCACCCTGCACCAATGATTGGGTGCTGCTACCATAAAGAGATTACTGAAATATGTAAAGGAACATGGCAAGGCTGCAGGGATACATAGCAAGGCGAAGACAAACTTCTGGTAACGTCCGAAACCGCCCAACTTAGGGAGGAGGTTGTCAAACTCCATCGAGGTCGGTGGTTGAGCGGTGAGTGTGTGGAAAGAGACCGGCGTTGAAATGGCCAATCAGCGCCTTGACGTAGTGAGGGGAAGCCACGTGTACAGATCGCTGTCATTTTCTCCTCCAATCACATCTCTCCCCTTTTATTTATTTACTTTGTTACATATTTACGATGGAAATAGTAGAGCATATCGAAAGGTCAAATAAATATAAAAACAATGCCGCCCTATATTGTTGAAAGTATAGTAATTCTGGAATATATATCTGTGTATTTATTTATTTATTTCAATTCAAAACGCTATGTCCCCCTAGGGACACTTGCGCTAAATGTACATACAAATATAACAAAGAAAATATTCAACATGGAAAGATACACAGAAAGCGACTTAGAAAGATTCATAAATATTATTTACATATAGAGATATTCTTTGAATTTTATTTACAGTTACATCATTAAATTTAAAAATATATACATATATACACACATATACACGCATACACCTATATATTGTTTACAACCACAAGATATGTCCAATATTTCCTTGAGATCGTTACATCAAAGACCATTTTTCTTAATGAAATCCAAAATATATTTACAAAGAAAATTAAATTTTATATATGTGTCCTTACTTAAAATTAAATCACTAGGGCCTAAATGTTGTTTATTCATCTTAACCACTGTCTTGTATTTATATATGTTAATTTGCATATCTGTATATATGTACATGTAGTAACTTTGTTTGTATAGCTCTTTAAAATAAAAGACAATTTGCCAATGAGGTTTTTAACTTATCGACGTTTAGGCAAAAATATTTGGTTTGAGCCAAATAAAATAAAAAAATTATAGAAAGGTGATAAAATAAAAAAAAAATGTTCTAGCCGAAGTACACTCATGGACAAAACTTAAGAAAGTGGAAAGTATTTGATGCCGCCGGTCGTCTACTTTTTTTTTTTAAGGAGACAGAGGCACATAAAGGTCACTGTAATATATTTCAGAGTTATTGTCTAAATCCCGATATACATGATAAAAGGTACAACTTCCTTAAGTTGTCCATGAGTGTATATGTATAATCTTCTCCACAACCCAGGTTTCTAAACACAAACCTTTGAACCTTCCATATTTATATATGCTGCTCGAGTGAAAGTTTCGCCAAAAAGAATTTGTTTCTGCCCATCAAAAAAAAAATGTTTTTTCACAGATACAGCTTTATTAAGACCACCGGTCTTATACAGATTCACCACAGGAAGGAAGTATAGAGGGAGCTTCTATACTCCAGGCAGCACAGAACCCAACAACAGCCTCCAGGGTCTTATACAGATTCACCACAGGAAGGAAGCATAGATGGAGCTCCTATACTCCAGGCAGCACAGAAACCAACAACAGCCTCCAGGGTCTTATACAGATTCACCACAGGAAGGAAGTATAGATAGAGCTCCTATACTCCAGGCAGTACAGAACCCAACAACAGCCTCCAGGGTCTTATACAGATTCACCACAGGAAGGAAGCATAGATGGAGCTCCTATACTCCAGGCAGCACAGAGCCCAACAACAGCCTCCAGGGTCTTATACAGATTCACCACAGGAAGGAAGCATAGATGGAGCTCCTATACTCCAGGCAGCACAGAAACCAACAACAGCCTCCAGGGCCTTATACAGATTCACCACAGGAAGGAAGCATAGATGGAGCTCCTATACTCCAGGCAGCACAGAAACCAACAACAGCCTCCAGGGCCTTATACAGATTCACCACAGGAAGGAAGTATAGATGAAGCTCCTATACTCCAGGCAGCACAGAAACCAACAACAGCCTCCAGGGTCTTATACAGATTCACCACAGGAAGGAAGTATAGATAGAGCTCCTATACTCCAGATAGCACAGAACCCAACAACAGCCTCCAGGGTCTTATACAGATTCACCACAGGAAGGAAGTATAGATAGAGCTCCTATACTCCAGACAGCACAGAACCCAACAACAGCCTCCAGGGTCTTATACAGATTCACCACAGGAAGGAAACATAGATAGAGCTCCTATACTCCAGCAGCACAGAACCCAACAACAGCCTCCAGGGTCTTATACAGATTCACCACAGAAAGGAAACATAGATAGAGCTCCTATACTCCAGGCAGCACAGAACCCAACAACAGCCTCCAGGGTCTTATACAGATTCACCACAGGAAGGAAGTATAGATAGAGCTCCTATACTCCAGGCAGCACAGAACCCAACAACAGCCTCCAGGGTCTTATACAGATTCACCACAGGAAGGAAGTATAGATAGAGCTCCTATACTCCAGGCAGCACAGAACCCAACAACAGCCTCCAGGGTCTTATACAGATTCACCACAGGAAGGAAGTATAGATAGAGCTCCTATACTCCAGGCAGCACAGAACCCAACAACAGCCTCCAGGGTCTTATACAGATTCACCACAGGAAGGAAGTATAGATAGAGCTCCTATACTCCAGACAGCACAGAACCCAACAACAGCCTCCAGGATCTTATACAGATTCACCACAGGAAGGAAGTATAGATAGAGCTCCTATACTCCAGATAGCACAGAACCCAACAACAGCCTCCAGGGTCTTATACAGATTCACCACAGGAAGGAAGTATAGATAGAGCTCCTATACTCCAGACAGCACAGAACCCAACAACAGCCTCCAGGGTCTTATACAGATTCACCACAGGAAGGAAGTATAGATAGAGCTCCTATACTCCAGATAGCACAGAACCCAACAACAGCCTCCAGGGTCTTATACAGATTCACCTCGGGAAAGAAGAATAGATGGAGCTCCTATACTCCAGGCAGCACAGAATCCAACAACAGCCTCCAGGGTCTTATACAGATTCACCACAGAAAGGAAGCATAGATGGAGTTCCTATACTCCAGGCAGCACAGAAACCAACAACAGCCTCCAGGGTCTTATACAGATTCACCACAGAAAGGAAACATAGATAGAGCTCCTATACTCCAGGCAGCACAGAACCCAACAACAACCTCCAGGGCCTTATACAGATTCACCACAGGAAGGAAGTATAGATAGAGTTCCTATACTCCAGGCAGCACAGAACCCAACAACAGCCTCCAGGTCCGACGTATGTCCAGTGGCCACACCGTGTCAAGGTTAGCGTATCACTGAAAAGGCGAGTGTGGAATCAGCCACGTTCTAGTCTTCACTTTCCTCATCCAAATAGACCACGACATTCGGCGATTCTATTAATCTCCTCCGAACGGTGACTGCGGCTTTGTAGAATTTATATAAACCAAAGACCTTGATCAAACGTCATTGCATTCATCCAGTTATATATTTTGATTATGATACATTAGCGCGCCATCTGTTATGAAAATTCGAAACTATTATAGATGCGTATGATTCTTTACAAATTAAAAAATTTCTACTGTCCTTACTGCAATGGAAAATGGTAAATTAAACTGGCGAAACCGCTGGGAGGGTTCATCACTGATGAGCCAGGCCCTCCCATTAATTTTTCCATTGAAGTAAGGGCAGTAGAAATTTTTTCATTTGTAAAAGAATCATACGCGTCTATAATAGTTCAGAGTTATATATTTGTTGACTACATTTGTTGCCCACACACACACACACACACATCAAACATTATGCTTCACATTATCATAAAATAATTTTCACTTCCTTAAGTTTTGTCCATGAGTGTATATATTTGTTTGTTATTCACAAATCGCATCTCCATAGTCTCCATAAAATAAATTGATCAAGAATATCTCTACAATTATAAATATTAAAAATAAAGGAAGCCTATCCTGACCACGAGCACATGTGATTTTTAGATAACAGAGCGCCATCTAGTGGAGCAAAAATAAAATGACGTTTATTTAACTTGCTCCGTGATATTTGGCCAACCCAATTTCTTGATAAATCAAGAAAAGCCATCCACGAACGCGTTTCGAGCTGTTGGCGCTCTTCAGCGTGGAGCAGGCTGTACCACATATACATAAGTAGATAACCCAATATTATAGTAAACCGGTCTTGTAGATTAAACTGGCGAAACTGCTGTTAGGATTCGCTATTGATGAGCCAGGCCCCTACCAACATTATTAACATCGCAATAAAGACAGTAAGAAGTCTTTTTTCACTTATAAAAAAAGACAAGTCGAATTAAATCGATTTTTCTACTATATAGAGAGGTTATACATTCTTAAAAACATATAAATATCTTTTATGATAAATAAATAAAATTTTCTAGCATCAGAATCGAATAAATAAATTTTAGGAAATTTAAGATAGTCAAATTTAAAACCGAAAAGAATGTACTCGTATATCAAGATTCAGATAATAACGCTGAAATTTATTACAGTGACCTTTATTGAGGACACATGAGATAACCAAGTGTGTATACACTCATGGACAAAACTTAAGGAATTTGTACCTTTTAGCATGTATATCGGTATTCGGACAATAACTCTGAAATATATTACAGTGACCTTTATTGAGGACACATGAGATAACCAAGTGTGAATACACTCATGGACAAAACTTAAGGAAGTTTTACCTTTCAGCATGTATATCGGGATTGAGACAATAACTCTGAAAGATATTACAGTGACCTTTATTGAGGAAACATGAGATAACCAAGTGTGTATACACTCATGGACAAAACTTAAGGAAGTTGTACTTTTTAGCATGTATATCGGGACAATAACTCTGAAAGATATTACAATGACCTTTATTCATGATAAAAATTTGTATTTTTAAACAGTGATTTTTATTTAAAACACACAAGATAACCAAGTGTGAACAAATTTATATCGGTCTCCTTGAAAAAAAATATATATATATACGACTGATGCATCAAAGACTTTCCACTTGCTTAAGTTTTGTCTATGAATGTAATTTCTCCATCTTACTGATATGAATATAACATAACATAAATTACGAAGAGGGAAGGTCACCTTCAAGATTGATTGATGGGGTTATTTAAATACAAATTAAATACAGTTAAAAAAAAGCCCCAAAAACCATCCCACAGCTAAATAACAATAGCATTGCTTAAATCCGTTCAACAAGTCCAAGTAAAATAGTCGGTGAATGAGAGGGTAACACGCTCGATTCCCGACAATCATGAACCGGGATTGAATCCCGCGTTAAAATTTGTTTAATATGTGAATAACCTTCACATATTATTCACTGTTTCAATTATCATGAACTAGGTTGCTCTTGCTGAGCGTTACCTATTAATGTGATTTTGATAATAAGATAAAGTAATTTGAGTCAAAAGGCGATCCATTAATTAAGATTATATAAAAGGGCGTACCTGGATCTGTAAAGAAAAAAAAAAACATTTTTTTTCTTAAAATATTTCGAGAGATTGCTCCCTCTTTATCAATTTATTGCACAGTTTCATTACAGATCCAGGTACGCCCTTAATATAAAGATAAAGTAAGTCCAAGTAAACTTGATAAAAGGTTATGACAATGTCCTCATATGTGAGTTCAACTGCACGAAGCTGAAGATGGACATCATTTTATTGATAATATTTTTTTTATATTTAGACTATACTGATTGGACAGAAACTTAAGGAAGTGGAAAGTATTTGATGTCGCCGGTCGTTGTTTTTTAAAGAAGAAGGAGACAGATAATGATAAAATAATATTACAGCATCCTTTTTAATGGGCAGAACTTTCGGCAAAAATGCACTCGGAAAAAATCACGGACGATCCAAAAGAATATATACACTGATGTATCAAATTTCAGGAAGTGTAAAGTCTTTGATGTCGCCGTTTGTCTATTTTGTTCTTACTTGGTTATCTCGTATGTCTTCAATAAAGGTCACTGTAATATCTTTCAGAGTTATTGTCCCGATATACAAGCTGAAAGGAATAACTTCCTTAAGTTTTGTCCATGAGTGTATACACACTTGGTTATCTCGTATGTCTTCAATAAAGGTCACTGTAATATCTTTCAGAGTTATTGTCTGAATACCGATATACATGCTAAAAGGTACATCTTCCTTAAGTTTTGTTCATGAGTGTATACACACTTGGTTATCTTGTGTGTCTTCAATAAAGGTCACTGTAATATCTTTCAGAGTTATTGTCTGAATCCCGATATACATGGTAAAAGGTACAACTTCCTTAAGTTTTGTCCATGAGTGTATACACACTTGGTTATCTCGTGTGTCTTCAATAAAGATCACTCTAATATCTTTCAGAGTTATTGTCTGAATCCCGATATACATGCTAAAAGGTACAACTTCCTTAAGTTTTGTCCATGAGTGTATTTTGTCCTCCAATTCGTGTTTATTATATCATTTATAAACATTATCATCAGAGAGGTTTCATTATAATATAAATACAAACAATCTTGTTCCCCGAAGAAGTTTGGCGAGTTGCCTTACGAAATATTGAAAAATTAAACTTTATGATCCAAAATAAGCATTTTAAAATAATTTAATATATAGATTGCTCTATTTTTAAACAAATATATATATATTGACACATTAAAATGTATCTATAAAGCCTCACAACCTGTATATACAAAATTAGAAATTTCTTTGACAAGGGTAGAAAGCGGTCTACGGCCGCTATACAATGTACAGCTATGGCCCAACCTCTCTGATGAAACCTTGGTAGACACCTTGTCCCTGGCGTCTATTTAAATGGTAGAGGAAATATGTGAGCGGACATTGAACCATGTTTCCCTATGCTAGAGGCGTTATTGACTCTTTCTCCTTCCTTCATTATATACTCTAGTCATTCCTTCACTACTTCTTGTATTGTTACTAAGTTCTTTTCCAAGAGACAGGAAAGAGAGATTTCTATTGAAATATCTCTCTCAACTAAAAATATATAATTATCAACTACACATACAGTATAACCTCCCGATATACATGCTAAAAGGTACAACTTCCTTAAGTTTTGTCCATGAGTGTATACACACTTGGTTATCTCACGTGTCTTCAATAAAGGTCACTGTAATATCTTTCAGAGTTATTGTCTGAAACCCGATATACATGCTAAAAGGTACAACTTCCTTAAGTTTTGTCCATGAGTGTATATACACTTGGTTATCTCGTGTGTCTTCAATAAAGGTCACTGTAATATCTTTCATAGTTATTGTCTGAATACCGATATACATGCTGAAATGTACAACTTCCTTAAGTTTTGTCCATGAGTGTATATACACTTGGTTATCTCATGTGTCTTCAATAAAGGTCACTGTAATATCTTTCAGAGTTATTGTCTGAATCCCGATATACATGCTAAAAGGTACTACTTCCTTAAGTTTTGTCCATGAGTGTATATATCATAGGGAGGAGATATCATAAATTAATTAAATATAGATATATAGGTAAAAAACTTAATAAGGCTTAGAACTAACTGTCGTTTTCTATGTTCATATAAAGTTTATCTTTTAATCTAGTATTTTTTTTTTTCGATAAAAATACTAAATACGTATCGTTATTTGGTTATATATTGATGTGTAATTTATTGAAATATGGAGACATAATTGAGAAATCTGGAAAAAAAACATCAAGTGTAGACTACAATAGACAAATGACCCTATTTGACCTATGTTCTAACCGAGTGAATGTTGGACTTGCACCCATTGTTTTAACAAAGGTTTATTATTATAAGACTCACCCGTGTTATTTCTTTAATAAAATAGAATATATTTTGAAAATAGAGCAATACATAAATAAATCTTTAATTAAAAAGGCATATATTGGATCAAAATATTGTCACGGTAGTGATAACGAGTATAACAAAAGTTTAAGTAAAAATAATTTATTTATAAAAATGCAAACTATTTCTAAAAATTTATTTACAAGTAATAATATACAAGAATGGTAAGGGGTGATGACTATGCAAATATTAATGATGATATACCACAGAATATTTAAAATAATTATTCAGTGACATTGCCTCCTTCCTAGATGAACAGCGTCCCGCTGTAATTATCACTTGAACAGATCAGCTTGGTCCTCAGGGTCATGGTAGGGTTTCATTCTCAGTACATGGACCAGGTCTCTTGTTTTGCGTCTCCTGGTTGGTTGGTCCACAGGTTCAACTTCGAAGGTCACGTCAGAGAGTTTCCGAGTAACCCTGTATGGCCCGAAGTACCTTTTCATCAGTTTTTCTGAGAGTCCCACCTTTCTTATCGGGATGAAAATCCATACCAGGTCACCGACGTTGTAATCCATTGCCTCGTGCTTTGAGTCATATCTGGCCTTGTCCTTTTCTTGGGCTTTCAAGGTTTCTAATCTTGCTAGCTGCCTAGTTTCTTCGACTGGCGAGGCAATCTTCTGACTGTAATCCTCTTGGAGATCTTCATGCGGATTTGGGAAAAGAGTGTCTACAGTTGTTTCGGCTTCGCGTCCATGAATCAGTTTAAAAGGGGTAAAACCTGTCGTATCTTGTTTTGCCGTGTTGTAGGCGAACGTGACGTAGGGCAGGATTACGTCCCAGTCCTATTGTTCAACACTTACATACATAGCGATCATGTTGGCTAAGGTTTTGTTTAACCTCTCCGTCAGTCCATTCGTCTGGGGATGATACGCTGTCGTGAACCGATGTATCGACGAGCATTGATTGGTGAGTTCCGCAATCAACTTGAATTGAAATACTCGTCCTCGGTCCGTGATGATTTCTCTGGGGGCTCCGTGCTTGAGAATAACATCTTCCATTAAGAACTTGGCTGCTTCTTTTGCTTCCCCTGTGGGTAAGGCTTTAGTAACGGCAAATCGAGTAAGATAGTCGGTACAGACTATGATCCATTTATTACCAGTATCAGACTTGGGAAATCTTCCAAGGAGGTCCATTCCAACTCTCTGAAAAGGGGAGGTTGCAGGAGGTATGGCCTTAAGTAGTCCGGGTGGCTTTTGAGTTGATTGTTTCTTTCTTTGGCACTCTTTACAATGAGCGACATACTTCCGTATGTCCCGGAGAAGTCCTGGCCAGAAATATTTGTTTTTAACTCTCTCATATGTCTTCGAAAATCCAAGATGACCTGCTGTGGGAGCGTCGTGTAAACTTTTAAGTAGTTCTAAGCGTAAGTGCTTAGGAATAACTAAAAGGTGTTGGTTTCCCAGGGGGTCGAAATTCTTTTTGTATAAGGTTCCTTTTAACATTTCATATCCTTTCGATTCGGCACCAAATCTTTCTGTTTCCTCTATCAATTTACAAATTTTAGGGTCTTTTCTTTGTTCAGCCTCGAAGCACGTCAGAGCAGTTATTGAGGGTATATCATCATCCTCATCATTGTATGCTTCTTCCGATTCAAGTTGGAGAGGATTTCGAGAAAGACAGTCGGCATCTTGGTGTTTGCGTCCACTTTTATAAACAACCGTTACATTGTATTCTTGGAGTTTTAAAGCCCATCTTGCTAGTCTTCCTGTCGGGTCCTTCAGATTAGATAACCAGCAAAGAGCGTGGTGGTCAGTGACGATGACAAACTCACGACCAAAAAGGTACGGTCGAAATTTGTTGATGGCCCATATTGCGGCCAAGCATTCTCTTTCCGTTGTTGAATAATTCTTCTCCGCCTTAGATAAAGTTCTTGAAGCATAACCAACTGGCCGCTCTTTCCCATCGTTGATCTGTACGAGGACAGCTCCAATTCCATAACCGCTGGCGTCAGTATGAAGCTCGGTTGGCAGTTGTTCTTCGAAATAGGCAAGAACAGGTTCAGACATCAATGCTTTTTTTAAGGAATCAAAAGCATCCTGTTGGTCAGAGTTCCACGTGAATTTATTATCTTTTTTGAGGACTTCGTGTAAAGGAGCAGCTTTCTCGGCAAAATTTTCGATAAATCTACGATAATAGGAACATAGGCCAATGAAGCTTCTCACATCTGTTATAGATTTTGGGGTCGGAAACTTGGCGATAGCTTCAATCTTTTCTGGATCGGGATAAATACCTTTACTATCGACGAGGTGTCCAAACACTTTGATTCGTTTGGTTCCGAAAAGGCACTTTTTTGGGTTGAGGCGTAGCTCGGCTTTGTATGATTTCAAGCCGGTGTAAATGTTCGTTGAACGATTTGGAATACACCACGATGTCGTCTAAATAACAGAGGGCCATCGTCCATTTCAAGCCTTTCAATATCTTGTCCATCATGCGCTCGAATGTTGCAGGGGCATTGCACAGGCCAAAGGGCATGACTAGGAATTCGTAGAGTCCGTCAGGGGTAATAAAGGCAGTTTTTTCTCTATCTGCTTCGTCGACTTCTATTTGCCAATACCCTGAACGAAGGTCCATTGATGAATAAAATTTAGCTCCTTTCAGGGAGTCAAGTGTATCATCGATTCGGGGGTAGTGGGTAAACGTCTTTTTTTAGTAACTTTGTTTAGTCGTCTGTAATCCACACAGAAACGCCAGTTACCATCCTTCTTCTTCACTAAAATAACCGGCGATGACCATGGGCTTTCTGAATGACGTATAATCCCGGCGTCTAGCATTTTGTCCACTTCCGTTTGGATTGCTTGGCGTTCTGTAGGGGAGACTCGATATGGTCTATGCTTAATAGGCTGATGGTTTCCAGTTTCAATTTTATGTTTGGTTACTGAAGTTTGCTTTACTGGTTCATTATTTTTATCAAATATTTTATCATATCGTTTTAAAATTGATAAGATTTGAGACTGCTGCTCTTCTGATAAATCATCACTAATTAAATTTTGTAAAAATTTAAAGTCACTTTTATCAGCATGACTGGCATGATTCGCATTTTTCACCTCCTTATTAAATTCAGAACATTCTGAAATAGCCGTCAAGTTATTTTCTTCAACCCTTTGAATTTTTCCCAGGCAACATTCCCTTAGGGACTATTTGAGCTGTGGTGCTAGAATTTA
Organism: Cordylochernes scorpioides; assembly: GCA_030710605.1. Classification (NCBI taxonomy): domain Eukaryota; kingdom Metazoa; phylum Arthropoda; class Arachnida; order Pseudoscorpiones; family Chernetidae; genus Cordylochernes; species Cordylochernes scorpioides. The sequence continues at coordinate 69,446,949 of CP092880.1, forward strand.
CGATCCAAAGTTTTCCTTTATTATGGGAAAGCCTGAATAATGCACAGAAGTGTTAATCCTTTTCCTATTAATACCTTTTTCGAAGGTTCAAAAAGTACCTGATTTTGCCCATTATGCTCTTCACTCATACATTTATTAGTTTGGTAGATTCGGCTGGGATTACGACGCTTCTGCTAGCCACAACCTTTCCCATGGAAGCTGGTGAATTTAGTACATCTTTGGCCTCTTCCAATATGATTTCGGCGCGTCCACAATCAATCACGGCATTTGATGCCTCTAGGAAATCCCATCCGAGGATAATACTTGGGTTACTATTAGGGAGGACGATAAACTCAAGCGGCTGTTCCAATCCATTGATGCTCAAGCTGATTGTGCATCGGCCGATCGATGTAACATTCTTGCCATCAGCAACTTTCAGAGTCATTCCGCTATCCTTGAACATGGTCTTTTTTAATTGTCGTCTTAATCCATCAGAGATAACTGAAAAAGAGGAACCTGAATCGACCAGAGCAGAAAATGCAATGTCATCAATGATTATTTCGACATAATTTTGTTGTAATTTAGCGGCTGTCGACGATGGAGGGTTTTTCACACCCGCGGCTTCCCCCTCGAAAGAAGACGCGACGCTTAGTTTTTTTTCTAGATTGTAGCGGCGTGGGGATTGGCTTGTATGGCGGCCTGGGGAAATGGACTGGCGTCTTGGGGATCTTCCTCTGTTTGGATACGGCGATTGTCTGCGGTAGATTTGGCTTCTTATGGCTTGGTGGTTACTCATTTGAGGTTCTTGGGTGCTTGGTGCATGTCCTTCGGGTCTCTGCGTCCATTGTCGTCGTTCTCTACAATATTCGCTTAACATGGCCTGGGCGGCCGCAATTAAAACATATTGGGATGTTGTCATGCGTCCTCCATTCATCCGTTCTTCGTTGTGGTGGCGTCTGGTTATATATGGGTGTTTGGGTAGGGTACTGACGTCGTGGAACCTGGCTGAATGTACGTGTTTGGTTGGGGTACGACTGTCGTGGCGGAGGCCTTTGAATAGGCTTCGAAATTGAAGCTACGTTTTTTTTTTCAATCTCTTCTCGGATAATTTCTTTCAGAGAAGATGGTTCAGGGGTAGTTGACTCGGGATTTAGTGTGCGATGAACTTCTTCACGCACGATGCGTCGGATTAAGTCTTCCATTGATTCAGAGTCTGCTGAATCGATGGCGGCAACATTCGGTAGTCTGTCGAATACTACACGTTTATTTACACGTTTTTTATTTGAAGCCTCGATTTTACGGCACCATTTGATGAACTCATCAATAGTTGCGATGTCTAAAATGATTATTGACTGATATATCTCCTCCGATATTCCTTTCGTCAAGTGTGCGACTATTTCATTTTCCATCATAGCCGGATTCACTTCTCTGCACAGATAGAGAACATCTTGAATGTAGGAATCACTGGTCTCCTCCTTCCTCTGAGCTCGAGTTTTGAGGTTCTCTGCGAGCTGATCTTTTTGGGTGACATGATGTCCGAAATTCTGAGAAAACATTTTCACAAAAATATCCCATGAATTAATTTTCTCTTCAACATTTTCGTACCATCTGTGCGCTGTTCCTTGGAGGAAAAAATAAACATTTGCGAGGCACATTGAATCATCCCAGCAGTTGTAGCGAGCGACGCGATGGAATTCTTTCAACCATTTTTCTGGATTCTGGTTGCGTTCTCCAGTAAAAATAGAAGGGTTTCTAAAAGGTTGAAAGTGGTACTCACCCATTTTTGTCTGTGTCTCTTGCTTGATCATAGCAATGTTTTCTTCAGGTTCTAGTCCTTGTAGTCTTCGGCTTCTTCTAACGGCTTGGCGTCGAGGGAATATTCCAGCTTCTCCACCAGTTGTCACGGTAGTGATAACGAGTATAACAAAAGTTTAAGTAAAAATAATTTATTTATAAAATGTGCAAACTATTTCTAAAAATTTATTTACAAGTAATAATATTCAAGAATGGTAAGGGGTGATGACTATGCAAATATTAATGATGATATACCACAGAATATTTAAAATAATTATTCAGTGACAATATCATTTATTTTATTAATATTTCAGTTGGCTGAACGCCAACCTTTATCAAGGTATTATAATATTTTAGTGTGTGTCAACAACCTTTAAAACAACACACTTTAAAATGTTTTAATACCTTGATAAAGGTTGGCGTTCAAGCCAACTGAAATATTGGTAAAATAAATGATATTTTGATCCAATATATGCCTTTTTAATTATAGAATATATTGTGTTGGGTGAAATGTAATTTGTGTCTTTTTATTGGTGGATATATCTAAAACAAGTTTTGGAACACAATTCTTTTAGTGGTTAGACTAGGGGTCGGCAAAGCTTTGAGTCGGAGGAGTAAAAAATTACAATTTACAAAATTTCAAATTTTCCAAAGAGCCAGAACATTCTTTTCTTGCCAATAATAAATAGTACTCGCATAAATAATATTTACGTATGGAACTATATATATATATATATATTGCTTATCCCCCTAGTACACGTGGTACAGGCCATGATAATCATGGTGGGTAGAAGGCGACTGCTTTTACTGTAAGTGCACCACATGTCTACGCACATGAAAAGCAGTTCGACTTTGCACTTACAAATATATATGCCAGAGCCCTGTTTGGTTACTTGCACTCGCCGGTGGGGTTGGACTTTTGCAAGAATAGGGGGACATTGGAGCATTTTTTTTTAAATCAGAAAAAAGTGTCCAATGCGGGAATCGAACCTGGGTCATAGTGGTCGAAAACCAACGGTGTATACCAAGCTTCCACCGACCCCCCATGGAACTATATAAAGAGCTTCACATCCAAAGAGCCGCATGTGGCTCGCAGTTTGCCGACCTCTGGGTTAGACAATTGACAACTTAAAAAGATACACTCATGGGCAAAACTTAAGGAAGTTGTACCTTTTACCATGTATATGTTAGGACAGCTTGTGTGACTGTACGCTACAATCACTCATAACATTACCTAACCTAACCATGTCCCAACTTTCCTCATCTAAGTCTCTGGTGATTGTGAGGTGTAGAGATGGAGCCTGGAGCCTCCTTTAGCCTTGACAGCACCGAGCCAGAGATCCCTGTGGTCAAGCCATCTGACCCATGGAAGCTGACCTGACCCACCAGCACCAAGCCAGACTCCAGAATGCCTATGGACAAGCCACAGACCCATGGCGGCATATCACCATCTTCAGGCAGAACACCAGCTCCACCACGAGCCCTGAACCTTTCCTCTAAATACCATACCCCTAAGATTCCATCCTTCAGTGTAGCATATATAAGCAGAATGATCCAATACAGTAATAGAGCTCTAAAAGCGGTCTGGTAGATTACATTGGTGAAACCGATATAGGCACAATTAAAAGAGAAATATTAAAATCATTTAAGATCTTTTTGTATTCTTTTGCTTACTTCTCTCTGTAAAAATTTGAATAATCTCTTTATACCGTTCTTGTATATGAGATGGAGTTCCCTATTATATTTGCATATATCTATCAATATATGCAAATTTAAAAAATAAGTTATATTACAGATAGGAAGTGCTGAAAATCTTGTAATTTTCCAAGGCAAGTGAATACACTCTTTGCATATGAGGATAACAAACAACAATTGAATATATACATGCTTCAAATGCACACTCGCGCATGCTCTGTATTGTTACTTTGGCAATAGTCAGCTGTTGGTAGGAAAGAAGGCAAAATCATATTTGAATAAGCAGGAAGTAATTTTAAGGGAAACCTTGAAATATTTCGTTTTTGTGAAAGGTTAACAGGTAAAAGTGATGTTTGTTTTTGTTAGACTCTACAAGGACTTCTGTCTGATTCTCATATACTGCTGAAGATGTCCTTGAAAGTTCAACTTGGGAGTTATGAGATCATGAAATATGGGAATCTTTCATTTTACTTGTTAATAGAGAGATAACCCAAGTCCCTGTGGAGCACAGAACGCCAACTATCTGGATTGTAATTTTATTACTAGGGATCAGTGGTGGAGGATTTGGTACAAACTATTGATTTTGATGGCCACTACCTGGGATTGAATCCAGCATCAGGAACTTTTTTTCTAAAGATCTTCTTCTTCTTCTTATCTCCACACTGGGTGAAGTAGAATGCGTCTGCCTTTGTCATTAAGACTGGGAGCACTACTCAGTGGCAGGCCGACTTAGCTCCACAAGAAATGGCCGCCTCTGACATGAGGAACAGACGCCATGTACAGCCGTTCCTAACATGGAGTACAAATGCTGCTCATCCTGTATCCCTGGATTAGGAGACCTTACAGGGTACTATCAGCCGGGCCAGCTGAACCCAGGTTTTTTAGTGAGCTTGTTACTGCTCCCCCTCCTCCTTTTTCATCCGGGCTTGGGACCGGCAAGGGCGGAGTTTTCTAAAGATAAATGTATTCAATGGCCCCCGATTCTTACAAAAGCCTTGAGGGTCGGTGGAAGGCTGGTTAAACCGTTTGGTTTTCGACCACTACGACCCGGGTTCGATTCCCGCATTGGACACTTTTTTTTTTTTTGTTTAAAAAAAAAATGCTCCAATGGCCCCCGATTCTTGCAAAAGTCCAATCCCACCAGCGAGTGCAAGTAACGAAACGGGGCTCTGGCACATTTGTAAGTGCAAAGTCGAATTGCTTTTCGCATGTGTAGACATGTGGTGCACTTACAGTAAAAGCAGTCGCTAACTACCCACCATGATTATCATGGCTTTGAGATAAGAAAGAAGAAGAGAGAGACAAAAGCCTAATACTTACCAATAAGTGCAAGTAACCAATCAGGTCTCAGGCATACTTATAATTGCAAAAGACGAAGTGTGTGATTTCCTACATCTATAGACATGTGGTGTACCTACAGTAAAAGCACTCGTGAACTACCCATCATGATTATCATGGCCTGTACCACATGTATACAAGGAATTAATTATATACAATAAAACCTCCATGTAAAGGACAACACCTAATTGCAGAGCCAAAGTGTCTTTAGGGAGAGGTGTCCTCTTACCAGAGAGTTGCTAAATAGTAAAAATGGTCAATTTTGCAAAAGAAAACTGTCCTTTTGTAGAGAGGTGTCCACTAAAGGGAGGTTTACTGTATATAACTTAAATTATCTTGGAATATACTAAGCTTACTTATTTATCATGTAAAAAAGTAATGGTTAGTTAGTATATGAAAAAATGGCATATCCTGACTATTAGAATAATGGGTATTTGGCTGATTCTTTCCAGACCTCTTGTACAATAGTCTACGTACAGTACCCTCACGGACATCACTACCCAGGGAACCTTCTGCCAT
>CP092880.1:69452373-69524135 GCA_030710605.1 Cordylochernes scorpioides
AGTTCCACCGACCGCCCATTGAATGTCACAGAGTTTATGGAGATAACTGTTTTTTAAACATCTAGTTAAGGAAGAGTCTCAGCATAAATATTGTTGTGTTTTCTACCTAACAAAAATAGCACTTGACGAACACCATTATTTATTTCTATAAAAAAGATACTTTCGCTCTCCTCTTACACTCAATATACATCCAATCATTTTACATATTTAATTTTCTATCAGAAAATTAATACATATCTACATATAGATGGAAAATTTGCCGGGAGGAAATTAATCCATGGAAGCAATGGTCGCCTATCCCGTCAAAATAAACGTCAGAATCTGACGCCATCTATTGACCGCCACCGCAACTAGCGGCATCGGGTCGGTGACAAAGCCACAACACCAACTTTGGCAAACTGATAAGCGTCCACCTAGAGACCATGGTTTCGGGCTAATGGCCCTCGTCAGTCTAGGGCGGACTTTATTCCATGAGATCCACACGGGATCTAATGGAATCCTCACAATCTACCAAAGAGGTGTTTTGCTGGCAATGTGGCTGGGCCAAATCTATTGGCAAAACATAGATGGAAAATTTGCCAGGAGGAAATTAATCCATGGAAGCAATGGTCGCCTCTCCCGTCAAGTTGGTGTTGTGGCTTTGTCACCGACCCGATGCCGCTAGTTGCGGCGACGGTCAATAGATGGCGTCAGATTCTGACGTTTATTTTGACGGGAGAGGCGACCATTGCTTCCATATCTACATATATGCTGCATTTTTTCTTTAAGAATAAAATTTGCATATGGAATCATTACAAATATACAATGCAATTATTCTATTTGCATCTTTATATACAGTAGTGAAGTCTCTAAAACAGAGTCTCTTAATACAGAGCTAAATTTGGTCTCTCCTTAAGGTTGTCTCTCATCAGAAACTCTGCATTGAAAGACTTCTCCTGACCAGACCTGACCCTAGTTATCTATGAAATACCACATGGATCTCACTATATACATGAGGTTCCATCTAAAGACAGGTTTTTTACTGCTGTAGATTTGCATATCTTTACAACCAAAAGGATACATCCATGAAGAACTGGAAGCCAATAGTTGGCGAGCTGAAACACACAGAGTATATTACAGATTCACGTATGTTACTATTCATAAAAATAATATATATATTTTTAAAAATGTAAATGAGAGAGAAAATTAAAATGTAATACCATTAACAGAAGAATAGACATTCCGGTAATTTACAATATACTATAACTCCGCCTTTGCCGGTCCCAAGTCCGGATGAAAAAGGAAGAGGGGGAGCAGTAACAAGCTCACTAAAAACCTGGGCTCAGCTGGCCCGGCTGATAGTACCCTGTAAGGGCTCCTAATCCAGGGATACAGGATGAGCAGCGTTTGTACTCCATGTTAGGAGCGGCTGCACATGGTGTCTCTTCCTCATGTCAGAGGCGGCCATTTCTTTTGGAGCTAAGTCGGCCTGCCACTGAGTAGTGCTCCCAGTCTTAATGACAAAGGCAGACGCATTCTACTTCACCCAGTCATGATGGTTGTCAAGTCTCAAGCTCTACAAGCTTGATACCCTAATATGATTGAGTGGAGATAAGAAGAAGAACGATATACTATTCCCTGAACCCGTCTCATAACCTACAAATAAAGATATCCGCTCTGAATAGCAAATCTGATAAGCCTATGCAGTGGAGGCCTGGTTTAAATCTACATTCAAATAACTGCATTTAAATAAAAAGACATATATTAGATCAAAATATCATTTATTTGTATCAATATTTCAGTTGGCTGAACACCAACCTTTATCAGCCAACTGAAATGTTGATAAAATAAATGATATTTTGATCTAATATATGACTTTTTATTTAAAGATTTATGGATTGCTCTATTTTCAAAAAAATAACTGTATATATAAGCACCCCTGTATTTTATTTTAACTCTTTTCCTATTGGCGATTTATAGTAAGCGTATTTGCTCCAGTAGAAGGAAGGGCTTTTGTGCCTGAAAGCTTGAGATTTATGAATTTAATAGAAAGTTATCCCTGGAAGGTGCTGATATTTTCCCCTTAAGAGAGAAAATTGTCTTCTTCTTTTCTTACTTATCCCCAGTACATGTGGTACACACAAAAAAAAAAATGCTCCAATGTCCCACGATTCTTGCAAAAGTCCAAACCCACCACTGAGTGCAAGTATTCAAACGGGTTCTGGCACATTTATAAGTGCAAAGTCGAACTGCTTTTCACATGTGTAGACATGTGGTGTACTTACAGAAAAAGCAGTCATCAACTTCTACCCACCATGATTATCATGGCCTGTACCACGTGTAATAGGGATAAGCAAAAAAAACATGTGGTACAGGCCATGATAATCATGGTGTTTAGAAATTGGCGACTGCTTTTACTGTAAGTGCACCATGTCTACACATATGAAAAGCAGTTTAACTTTTGCACTTACAAATGTGCCAGAGAGAGAAAATTGTTGACAGATTGGGAATTCCACGAGTCCATTCTCCTCAAGCTGTTTGATGATAAGCAGTGGCTTCTCCCCAAAGGTCCTATTTAGTAAATCCAATACAAGTCAAAATGTGTTCTGGAACTGCAGGTGCCAAGCTACATTTTGAGCAAGTGGGAAAGATTTTATCATTATTATTTCCTATCTTCAAATGTTTGAGATGGCCTGTTGTAAATCTTATTAGTGTGGGAGACACTCTAATGTAAAAACTGACTGAAACAAGCAGATGGACTTGTAATATGTTTATGTTTATTATTGATGAAAGAAATATTTTTATATAAAAGACTTATTTTATTTATCTTAAGTGAACAACGTGCAACATACTAATAATGTAAAGTTATTATTATTATTTAGGTAACCCGGATTCCTGGAGCATACTGAAAATGTAAAGTTAGATGTATATTACATATTTATAAAAAAACAACAATTTTGGTCAATGGTCAAATATATTTAAACATATTATATTATAGGGCTCACATTAAAAAAAAATTCCAAATTATTTATATCAGAGCTGGAGATGGTAATTTTAAAAAAGGATAAAGAGTGAGATAGGTAGATGTGACTTACCTCAGGCTGGAAGAGAAGGTCTCTCAGCAGATGCTTGTTCCACACAAACCTCGGATCTGCCTGGAAACATCCAGATTCATTGGATACAAGTTGCTATGTCACATGGCTACATAGGTAGAAATTAAACTATTCTACCCCCTGAGTCTAATCAAATGATGGACTCTTTTACCTTGTAAAATAAAGGTTGTAGGGCAAAGCAGGTATTTTTATTGGTGGAAAAGGTGCAATGGAATCTTTTTATTGGTGAAAAATATACAATGGGGATGATAAAGCACAATTTGGATTATAGATTATAATAAAAGATAATAAGACCTCATCCAAATAATTTATTAATGTATGATGTTTTGGCAACAACATTGTCACCATCATCAGACAAAAGAATAAAGAATAAAATTTTATTCCTTTGTCTGATGATGGTGACAATGTTGTTGCCGAAACGTCACACACTAATAAATTATTTGGATTAGGTCTTATTTTCTTGTATTGTACAATGGGAAATTTTATTGGTGGCAAAGAGGCAATGGAATCTTTTTATTGGTGAAAAATATACAATGGGGAATTTTATTGGTGGAAAAGAGGCAATGGAATCTTTTTATTGGTGAAAAATATACAATGGGGAATTTTATTGATGGAAAAGACACAAGTTACTGGCTATTGTAATAAAAGACATTAAATAGACTGAGTTTATAATCAACATATATAGTCACGACCGTCTTTCCTCTTCAATCAATTCCTCAATTCCTCATGTCACGGATGCGCGCGCATCATCATTATGATCATTATCTAATGATAATAATAATAATTATTATTATTATATTATTATTATTAATATATATAGTCACGACCGTCTTTCCTCAATTCCTCATCGCTGTCACGGATGCGCGCGCACAGGGAGGTCACGTGCTCGCCGGCAGCCAACGGGCGCGCGCCGCCGGCATTACGTCATAGATTATAAACACAAGGTAATAAATTCATCCTCTTTGTCTTGAATGTTTTCTTTACCAAGTTACTCCAGAGGATTTTACCTTGTTTAAACAAGGTAATAAAGCCAAATAAAAAAATAGTGTGTGATAAGGCACAATTTGGATTATCTACTTATATAATTGCCTTATTCTGTCTGTGTGAAGTTCACTGTGTGAAGTTCATGGATAGATTTTGGTCAGAATGGATAAAATAAAAAAAGTGTCAAGGGATGGGAATCGAACCCACGACCTTCCGCTTACCGGGCAGATGCCATGACCACTAGGCTACCCTGGACATATTTTCCCATTCACATTTTTATTTTTATATTTTCAAGACACACACATTTTGGGGCGGGACGTTTCATAAGAGAGACATCCACGGCGCCAATTTATAATTGTAACGAATAGTATTTTAATTAAAATATTTTTAAAATATATACGCACTCGGGTAAAACCCGGGCGTTGCCCGGGCCATTCGTCTAGTACATTATAAAAGACAGGTAAATGGACTACCTCTTTAACAATGTCTAGTAAATCTCTTGTTATTTATCTCTATAGCCAGTAGAAGAGTTCCATGTTTGAAATATTACGTCCATTCCACCAATAATAGATCTTCTTCTTTCTTATCTCCACACTGGATGAAGTAGAATGCGTCTGCTTTTGTCATTAAGACAGGAAGCACTACTCAGTGGCAGCCCGACTTAGCTCTAAAAGAAATGGCCACCTCTGACATGAGGAACAGACACCATGTACAGCCACTCCTAACACGGAGTACAGACATCCTGTATCTCTGGATTAGGAGCCCTTACATCAGCCAGGCCAGCTGAACCCAGGTTTTTTAGCGAGCTTGTTACTGCTCCTCCTCCTCCTTTTTCATCTGGGCTTGGGACCGGCAAAGGCGGAATTCCAATAAAAGATACACACATAGATATATGCTTTACCCAATAATTAGGTGACTTTATTTTAAGAAATACTGGGTAATTATTATTCTTTGTACACATTATACATAATTTGTGTAAATATATTGCTTGCAAAAGATAAAGGCTTATGCCTAAACAGTTGAAACTCACTATAGCATCATTTGGGACCCATAAGGTGCACACAATTTGAGGATTATAAATTGGAAACACACACACACACACAAGGTAAAAAGACCAAATCTTATGTTCCTAAACTATAATCCAAAATTGTTACATTCCCAACTGCATCAGATCAAACAGCAAGGAGTTCTTCCTGAATCCTACAGAGAGGTCTTGGGGAAGTATACAACCTCCAAGAACTGGTGTGAAGAAACAGGAACAAATCACCAACAAAGTAGATCTATATATTCCTGATTCAAGGTAAAATTGTGAAAAGCATTTTAAAAAATACCAATATTTCTCATAATGAGTTTCATTTTTCAGTGCAAATAATCCAAATTTTTGATAGTTTTCTGTTAGAAATTGTGAAATTTATAAAGTCGCTGTTTTCATCCCAAGTCGACCTTGACACGTGTACAGAGGCGGCGCACCTGATGCCATGTGTGACGTCACTACCTACCTACCCCTTCCTGCCTAGCTGCCGACTGATCACAACTTACATTCTATCGCTCTTTTGATTGTCTCTAAACTTGTATTTCCAATAAATCAATTGGCACTCTGCTTTAACGAGCCATTCGTTAATATTTCCAATAGGTTATGGGTCCAGACTACGCCCCAAATTTGAAGAAGCAAACCTAAAGTGAAACTGCTAAGCCTAACTCGTGGTAAATATGACGCACCTTGAGAATCAAGTCCGCCAGTTCAAAGGCGAAAACTTCTCCCTTTGGAAATTTCAGTTCCGACTACTATTAGAGCAAAATCAACTTTTGGATATCGTGGACGGCAAAGAAATCAAACCAGAGGTAAGTGACGCTACCTCTGCTATACAGGATGCATGGCACGCCAAAGATATCAAAGCCCGAATGCTTATATCACAGGCACTCGAATTAAGATTTCTAGAACCTTTGATGTCCTGTAAAACTGCCGCTCAAATGTGGACAAGGCTCATGTCCATCCACGAACAGAGATCAGAGATCGCAATTGGCATGTTGTGGCAACAATTTTTTGACGCCCGAATGTCGTCATCAGAGGATGTCAGCAGCTATATCGCCAAGATTGAAAATCTTAGTGCAAGAATTCAGGATGCAGGAGGAACGATTACAGATGACCAGAAAGTGGCAAAGATAATAAACTCTCTTCCTTCGAGCATGCGGTATTTCATACCAGCATGGGAGTCTCAAGCGCCGATTACGCAGACTCTAGAGAACTTATCAGCACGTCTTCTGATTGAAGAATGTAGAAACCAGCAGGCCGATTCCTCGCAAGGTACAGCATTCTACCAACAGACTAAACCAAGAATCAAAGAAGACAACATAAAGAAGACTGATTCAGGAAAGATATCAGAACTAAAGAAAAAGACTGAATGCCATTATTGTCACAAGATTGGTCATTGGTCACGGGAATGTCGGAAACGGTTTGCCGACCAGCAGAAGAAAAACGAGAAGCGGAAGAACCAAGCAGGAGATTATGATCATAAAGGTTTCAACGCTGATACCATCCTAAAGTGGAATGATTGCGACATATGGTGGGCAGATAGCGGAGCAAGCTGCAGCATGACCTTCCGACGTGAATGGTTCAAGTCTTTCACTCCGATCCACAACGATCATAGAATATACCTTGGAGACAACACTTCCGTCCTTGCAGAAGGTACAGGTGACATTGAAATCCTTGCCCTGGTGAATGGAGAATGGATTGCAACATCAATCAGGAATGTGCTCTACTCTTCGAAGCTCAAGAAAAATTTGTTCAGCCTGGGAGTGTGCACTGAAAAGGGATACCGAGTAGACATCGACAAGGATGAGCTGCGCATCTACTCAAGAAAAGATCTGAAAGCAGTTGGACAACGCCAAGATGGGCTCTACAAGATGATGTTCCGAGTTACTTCATCTTCACAAGGATTTTCTGCAAAGATCAACAACCTCCAACTGTGGCACGAAAGACTAGCACACATCTCACTCAGCACTATTCGAGAAATGGCCAAGAAAGGATTGATCAACGGTTTGCAACCCGAGGACATAAAAGAAGACGATTTCTTCTGTCAAGGCTGCCAAGAAGGAAAAGCTCACAGAAAGCCTAGTCATTTGTCTGAAACAAAGGAGTACAATCCTGGTGAGTTCATTCTAAGTGATATCTGCGGCCCTATGCCAACACAATCAATAGGAGGATCACTTTATTTCATTTTATTCAAAGATTATTCCAGTGGCTTTCGCCATATAGATTTCATTAGACACAAATCCGATATTTTACACAAATTTGAAAACTTTGCTAGATTCAGTTATAATCAAACAGGCAATAAAATTAAAGTGATTAGAACCGATAATGCACTAGAATATACCAGTAAAGATTTCGCAAATACTTGCAGAAAGTTCGGAATAGTGCATGAATTGTCAGCTCCATATATTCACGAACAGATAGGGCGCGTAGAACGAGACAATAGAACTATTGTCGAAGCAGCTCGATCGATGCTGTGCACACGAAATCTTCCCGAAGAACTTTGGGCAGAAGCTTGCAATACTGCAACCTTCATTCTAAACCGAACCTTCACTAAACAAGCTCCCAATACCACACCCTATGAACTCTTTTTCGGAAGAAAAGTTAGTTTGTATAATCTAAAGATATTCGGCTGTGAAGCATGGTTGCATACACCTAAAGAACGTAGAAGGAAATGGGATAAGAAATCACAAAAGATGATTTTCTTAGGGTACGATAAAACATGCACTAACTTTCGACTCTGGAACCCTTCTACTAGAAAGATTTCTATTTCTAAAGATGTTACTTTTAACGAGACAAAGCTCCGACATTGCGAACTAGAGGGAGAAAATTTCATCCCAGTAAATATTGACCTTGACCCGCCGGCAGCACAAACAACCGAGGATGAATCACCCACAGCGCTAGGGTTTCCCACGCCGTCGGGATTCCACCCGATGATAACTCGATCTAAAAAGAAAGCAGATTCTTGTAACTACCATTTTGTCGATGAGCCTTCAACCTATAAAGATGCTATGGAAAGTCCAAATGCCGAAAAATGGTTGGATGCAATGAAAGAAGAAATAAAAGCGTTAGAATCTAATAACACATGGTCACTCGAAACCCTACCAGACGGATATAAGCCAATAGGAAGTAAATGGGTTTATAAGCTAAAATCCCATCCCAACTCTACTGTACCTAAATTTAAGGCTAGACTTGTAGCTAAGGGTTACACACAAAGGAAGAACGTAGACTATTTCGACACCTTCAGTCCTGTTGTCAGATATGATTCACTTCGAGTGTTACTAGCAAACGCGACAACAGAAAGTGAATATATTGCTGCCTGTGCTGCTACTAAAGAAATGGTCTGGCTACGCAGACTTCTTAAGGATATCGGGATTAAGATGGACAGACCCACAGTACTCAACATGGATAATCAAGCAGCCATAAAGCTAGTGCAGAATCCCGAGTTCCATAAGAGAACGAAGCACATTGATGTACGATATCACTACATTCGTACTAAACAGGAAGATGGTGAACTGATCACAAGATATGTCAGCACTCTTCAGCAGACGGCTGACCTCCTGACGAAACCTTTGGGACCGAAACACTTCAGGCGGCTCCTAGAAAACTTGAACGTTATAAATTTCAAGAGGGAGTGTTAGAAATTGTGAAATTTATAAAGTCGCTGTTTTCATCCCAAGTCGACCTTGACACGTGTACAGAGGCGGCGCACCTGATGCCATGTGTGACGTCACTACCTACCTACCCCTTCCTGCCTAGCTGCCGACTGATCACAACTTACATTCTATCGCTCTTTTGATTGTCTCTAAACTTGTATTTCCAATAAATCAATTGGCACTCTGCTTTAACGAGCCATTCGTTAATATTTCCAATATTTTCAATGCAGACCTACAAAGTTATTCGCTCGAGGAGCATGAACTCATGGAATTCGTGTAATCTTTACACAAGGGGATAAGAAACAACAACAACACAAAGTTATTCTATTTGTATTTGGTCTTATTACCTTATGTTTCTGGGGGGTCTGTGGAAGGCTGGTATAAACCATTGGTTTTCGACGGCTACGACACGGGTTCGATTCCCGCATTGGACATTTTTTTCTGATTTAAAAAAAATGCTCAACATCCCCCTATTCTTGTAAAAGTCCAACCCCACCAGCGAGTGCAAGTAACCAAACAGGGCTCTGGCACATTTGTAAGTGTAAAGTCGAACTGCTTTTCACATGTGTAGATATGTGGTGCACTTACAGTAAAAGCAGTTGCCTTCTTCTGCCCACCATGGTTATCATGGCCTGTACCACGTGTACTAGGGATAAGCAAAAAAAAAAACCTTATGTTTCTTATCTGTTATCCACATTGTACCTTATCAATTTTGATAGTCTTCACAATGCAGACCTATGAAGTTAATCTATTTGGATTTTTGAAATTTTTTGAATTTTTTCTATTTGGTCTATTATTACCTTTTGAATCACTTGGGGGTTAACATTTTAAGCTTACCATATGTTATAGTAGTTTAAAACTCCCCAATTAATATATAAATGGAACTTTTAAAACATTGAACTCTAGAAATATGATGTTAAAAATCATATGTTGCCATTCTATTATACAATAGAACATACTCCATGAGAGAAAACTTTCGCTAGAAGACACATCTCTTCAAAAAAAAAAAAACAATTACCATTTTTACTCAGTAACAACTTTCCATTAAGAGGACACCTCTGTCTAAAGAACACTTTAGCTCTAATTAGGTGTTTTCCTTTACATAGAGAGGTAGTTCTACTGTATTGTGGTCATAAGAGAAACATGAAAACTTAGTCCATAATGATGATGATCTTTTATTTTTGCTTATCCCCAGTACATGTGGTATAGGCCATGATAATCATGGTGGGTAGAGGTTGATGACTGCTTTTACTGTAAGTGCACCACATGTCTACACATGTGAAAAGCAGTTCGACTTTTGCACTTACAACAAATGTGCCAGAGCCACCGTTTGATTACTTGCATTCCTCGGTGGGAGTTGGACTTTTACAAGAATCAGTGCCCACACATTTGAGAAAATTTTCTTTCATTCAGAGAAAAAAGTGCACAATGCGAGGATTTGATCCTGGGTCGTAGTTGTCGGAAATTGGCAGTTTATACCACTCATCCACTCGCTGGTGGGGTTGGACTTTTGCAAGAATCGGGGTCCATTGAAACATTTTTTTTTTTAACAGAAAAAATTGCCCAATGCGGGAATCAAACCCATGATGATGATGATATAGTGATATTAGGTGACTATATTTTACATCCAAAATAAAAAGAGGGGTTTGGAAGGGTTAGTTACCCTCTCAAAGAGTGGCATCTTGAGGAAGTCAGGGCTGGTGTTGTGGAGCCGCTGCAGGGTGTGGCTGAGGTCATAGGTGGTGGAGAAGTAGAAATTGGGGTGGTTGAGGGCGTGGTGTACCATGCTGAGGTACTGGCGGTTCACCACGTTCTGGCCACCATCACACACAATCTCAGTTAACACATAGGTTAGACACATAACTGGATACAGTTAAACCTGTCTATAGCGCCCCATCTTGGGACTCACCAAAATAGGGTGCTATAGAGAGGGGGTGCTATAGATAGGTTGCTTAATATTGATGTAAATCGCATCGTACTACGTATTTAAAATCGGGCGCTATAGAGAGGAAGGCGCTATTCAGATGGGACGCTATAGACAGGTTTAGCTGTATATATAGTTCTGAAGATCATATGTAAGTTGGAAGTAGATTAAGATAAAAACACAGCCATATTAACCAATAGTGTAACCCCTGACATTTCAGTAACTTCCTGTCATTCTCTTCACTAGACGAATGGCCCGGGCAACACCCGGGTTTTACCCGAGTGCGTATATATTTTTAAAACGTTTTAATTCAAATACTATTTGTTACAATTATAAATTGGCGCCATGGATGTCACTCTTGTGAAACGTCCCGTTCCAAACTGTGTGTTTTTAAAATGTTTTAATTAAAATACTATTCGTTACAATTATAAATTGGCGCCAATTTGTTTTTATACAACTTTATACAAATTTATTTTTATTCAAATATTAGTGCTTTTTATAATGGCTATCTCCTTGATGTTACCAATTTAAAAGTTTATATTTCTAATTTTTGATTGTATAAGAAACATATTTTCATTTAAGTATTGTACTTTATGAACAGAAAAATATGTCCAGGGTAGCCTAGTGGTCATGGCATCTGCCCGGTAAGCGGAAGGTCGTGGGTTCGATTCCCATCCCTTGACACTTTTTTATTTTATCCATTCTGACCAAAATCTATCCGTGAACTTCACACAGACAGAATAAGGCAATTATATAAGTAGATTCCCCTGAAAAGAATGACAGGGGAAGTCACTGAAATGTCATGAGTTAAACTATTGGTTGATGTGTTTTTCTCTGGATATATATATTTGCTTATCCCTAGTACACGTGGTAGAGGCCATGATAATCATGGTGGGTAGAGGTTGACGACTGCTTTTACTGTAAGTGCACCACATATCTACACATTGTGAAAAGCAGTTCGACTTTTGCATTTTTCTGGATATATAAATATATACAGTGAGGCAATATATATTGTGGCATTATTAGTAGCACACAACTCCTGCTCTAATAGAATATCTGAATTCTAAACTCCCCTCTCTTCCAACTCTTCTCAACGAATAACAAGAAAACTCCAGGTAAAAATACTTATGGAGACAAAACTTGAGGAAGTTGTACCTTTTAACATGTATATTGGGATTCAGACAATAACTCTGAAAGATATTACAGTGACCTTTATTGAAGACACACGAGATAACCAAGTGTGTATACACTCATGGACAAAACTTAAGTTGTACCTTTTAGCATGTATATCGGGATTTAGACAATAACTCTGAAGGATATTAGAGTGACCTTTATTGAAGAAACACGAGAGAACCAAGTGTGTATACATTCATGGACAAAACTTAAGTAAGTTGTACATTTTAGCATGTATATCGGGATTCAGACAATAACTCTGAAAGATATTACAGTGACCTTTATTGAAGACACACAAGATAACCAAGTTGTACCTTTTAGCATGTATATCGGGATTCAGAAAATAACTCTGAAAGATATTACAGTGACCTTTATTGAAGACACACGAGATAACCAAGTATGAACAAAATTGCCAAAATAGATGACTGGAAATATCAAAGACTTCCCACTTCCTCAAGTTTTGTCCATGAGTGTACATTTGCAAAAAAAATCAATGCTCCAAAAAGACAAAAGAATATGGGTAAATTTATAAGAAAATGGAAGCCACAAAACAGACACAAAAAACTATCCTCTCTACACATAACTACAACCAACATACACCTATACCACTTATATTCGCAGATATGCACTCATGGACAAAACATAAGGAAGTAGAAAATCTTTGATGTTGCCCGTCCTCTATTTTTTTTAAGGAGACAGGGGCAATTTAGTTCACACTTGGTTATCTTGTGTGTCTTCAATAAAGGTCACTGTAATATCTTTCAGAGTTATTGTCCCGATATACATGCTAAAAGGTACAACTTCCTTAAGTTTTGTACATCAGTATACTTATTGCAACACCTACATCCTCGCACTTCCCTCAAAAACTTAGCCACACCTAATACTCAACACCAACTTTAATCCAAAATAGCATCATTCCAAAAATACTAAAATCAATAAGCCCTCAAATAATTGAAAACACACCAAACCGGATACTGTTACTTTTTTTTTTTTTTTCAGTGATGGCAGTTTGCCTAGAAAAAGGAGGTCTCCTGGCACTGGGGGGGGTTTACATCGTTCAGCAAGACAAAAGAAGTAAAACTTATTAACCCACCACTGGCCATCTTTAGAGCTAAGTTAGCAGCCATCAAAGGGACACTTCATGGCTATAGCCAATCAAAACCCACAAAAAGTCTCCATTTTCACAGATTCTCAGGCTTCAATCCATTTTTTTTTTTTTTTTTTGCTTATCCCTAGCACACTTGGTATAGGCCATGATAATCATGGTGGGTAGAAGTAGACGACTGCTTTTACTGTAAGTACACCACATGTCTACACACGTGAAAAGCAGTTCGACTTTGCACTTACAAATAAATGTGCCAGAGCCCTGTTTGGTTACTTGCACTCGCTGGTGGGGTTGGTCTTTTACAAGAATAGGGGGACGTTGGAGCATTTTTTTTTTTTTTAAATCAGAAAAAGTGCCTAATGCGGGAATCGAACCCGGGTCGTAGCAGTCGTAAACCAACGGTTTATACCAGCCTTCCATCGACCCCCCTTCAATCCATAGCCTCATGGAACTGCTTCACAAGCCATGATCCCCTCTACTCAAAGAAATAGCCCAAAATCCTAATGACCATCAACAAAGAAAGCACCATCACTACCCAATAGGTATCATCTCATATAGACATTCCAGGAAATGAAAAGGCTGATGCATTAGCTGACTCAGGTATCTGTAGATGTAAAAAAGAGCCCCACTACACTCAGCAATACAGACTACCTACACCCGTTCAAAGCTAATCTACCTCCCTGTAAAGTAAAAAAAGTACACCATTGATACAGCAGCAAAAAATATATATAGGCAAGAACTTTTTGAGTTCCTATCTCCCTCACGGTGATTACACCAGGATTACAGAGTTGAGAACAGGTCAACTGAAATTCTTGATATTTGAGGTAGGGGTGAGAAAAAATTTCCCCACTAGGCATCAAATACCTCACAAACCCAGCCACATCACAATACATTCCCAACTGCATCAGATCAAACAGCAAGGAGTTCTTCCTGAATCCTACAGAGAGGTCTTGGGAAATCTAGAAGTACACAACCTCCAAGAACTGGTGTAAAGAAACAGGAACAAATCACCAACACACACACACACAAAGTAACACAAAGTAAATATATATATTTATTCCTGATTCAAGGTAAAATTGTGAAAGCGTTTTAAAAAATACCAATATTTTTCACAATGAGTTTCATTTTTCAGTGCAAATAATCCATCTTCAATGAGCTTAATTGAAAACATCTTACTATTTCTTACAAGAAGGGGCTTAATTAAAAAAATATATCAATGATTTCTTACATGAAGTGTTTACAAACATATGCACACAGCATGGATATTCACAACTGAAATTCAAGCATTCTGCGCGCGTATATTTGTAAACACTTCTTAAACACAAGGTAATAAGACCAAATCCAAATAAATAAATAAATAGTGTGTGACGTTTCGGTAACAGCGTTGTTACCATCTTCAGATAAAAGTACTGAATAACATACTTCAGTACTTTTGTCTGAAGAAGGTAACAACGCTGTTACCGAAACATCACACACTATTTATTTGGATTTGGTCTTATTACCTTTTGTTTATAATCTATAATCCAAATTGTGCCTTATCAGTAAACACTTCTTGTAAGAAATAATTGATGTATTTTTTAATTAAGCCCCTTCTTCAATGTTTGAGAGCTAGCATTTTTAAAATAAAAGTAACTAATTATGAGAAATATTTGTAGTTTTTTTTTAAGTGTAGATATGGCTTGTGGATCCATGTTTGTATGGGTCAATATACATAATACTGGGGGACCATCTACTCAGTACCTGTTCATCAGTGAGGTGGAAGGTGGTGCGAGAGTAAGGGACCGTCTCCCAGCCTGCCACTCTCCATACAACCTGGCCGTTGATCTTCCCCACTTTCACCTTGGAGGTGATAAGGATGAGATAGGGTCCTGCGCAACATAAACACAGGTTCAATACTGGGCTTGGTACAACTTGGGGGTGATACAATTGTTCAGTCATGGAGGAAGGACCTGCATACCTTATATAGCTTCTTTAATTCAACACATACTTTGATGAAAATTAGAGAAATGTATTTTTAAACATGCTACATATTTGAAAGAGGACAATTTGGATTATAGATTATAATATAAGAAAATAAGACCTAATCCAAATAATTTATTAGTGTGTGACATTTTGGCAACAGCATTGTCACCATCATCGGACAAAAGAATAAATCATTTATTTTTTTGTCTGATGGTAACAATGCTGTTGCTGAAACGTCACACACTAATAAATTATTTGGATTAGGTCTTATTTTCTTGTATGCTACACATTTCTTTTTAAATATATATTGTCACTGAATATTTATTGTAAAAATACTCTGTTGTCAGTTTATCAACTAAAACATTAGGCTATGTCACATACCTTTCTTGTAGATTATCACTTGCCAAATTAATATCACATTTCGTATTCATAGATTTTGTTAGATAATAAAAAGGCATATATTGTATTTAATAAAAGATTTATTTTGCCTATATTTCGGCTGACTGAACAACGCCAACCTTTATCGAGGCATTACATTTTTGTATACACAAACTCAGCGCCGCATTTTTGATTTTGTTAATAAATTATTTTTAACTTTTGGAATACTTGTCTTCTCTGTCATGACAGAGAACCTATACAGCCCTTATACTGCAATGATCATTCAAAACTTTTTAAACTCTTACTTTAATTCAAACATACAAGATTCAACCAGACAATACATCCAGATGGCACAAGAACATATAGGACATGCAACAACTGTCCTGGTGTGGAACTAACACCTACTCACATATTCTCATGTCCAGCAATGGCCGCAGCCTTGCAGAAAATTGACTTAGACCCAGAGCAGCAGCTTTACACACCCAAGATAGTGGATATTGCTGCTGCTGTGATGGAGATGCATGGAGACATCTGAGACTCTTCATTGGACACGACAACAACAGAAAATTGACTTAGACCCAGAGCAGCAGCTTTACACACCCAAGATAGTGGATATTGCTGCTGCTGTGATGGAGATGCATGGAGACATCTGAGACTCTTCATTGGACACGACAACAACAGAAAATTGACTTAGACCCAGAGCAGCAGCTTTACACACCCAAGATAGTGGATATTGCTGCTGCTGTGATGGAGATGCATGGAGACATCTGAGGCTCTTCATTGGACACGATAACAACAACAATACAGTATACACACCCAAGATAGTGGACATTGCTGTTGCTGTGATAGAGATCCATTGGGACATCTGAGGCTCTTCATTGGACACGACGACAACAACAATACAGTATACACACCCAAGATAGTGGACATTGCTGTTGCTGTGATAGAGATGCATTGGGACATCTGGGGCTCTTCATTGGACAAGACAACAACAACAATACAGTATACACACCCAAGATAATGGACATTGCTGCTGCTGTGATAGAGATGCATGGGGACATCTGAGGCTCTTCATTGGACACGACAACAACAACAATTCAACCACTTTTTTTTTTCAAATTAGGGTATTTACTTCCATTTAACCAAAACTATAATTCAACACATTGGACATTAATTCAACCTGAAAATCCTGATCAATTGGAGTGTTGAATTAAAGAAGTTATCTTACACATACAGAACTATTTATTACAATTGTAGAGAGCACACAAATCACATATGTAAATGTTGATAATCTCAATTATAGTCAAGCCTCTCTATAACAATAATACTTAGAACCAAAATTTTTAATTGTTATAACCAGAAAATGAAAGGATTTAAAAGCACAAATGTTTCTTTTATACATAATACAAACTTCTACTGTCCTTACTGCGATGAAAAATATATATTGGGAGGGCTTGGCTCATCAGTGGTGAACCCTCCCTGCGGTTTCGCCAATTTTTTCATCGCAGTAAGGACAGTATAAGTTTGTATTATGTATAAAAGAAATATTCGTGCTTTTAAATCCTTTAATTTTATGTGTATAGATGGCGCGTTATTGCTTTGTGTTATTACCATGTTGTTATCACAGTAGAACTACCTCCCTGTAAAGGACAACACCTAATTGCAGAGCCAAAGCGTCCTTTAGAGATAGGTGTCCTCTTACCAGAGAGTTGCTCAATTTTTAAAATGGTTTCATTTTGCAAATGAAAACTATCCTTTATAGAGAGGGGTCCTCTAGCTGGGTGTCTGTTAAAGGGAGGTTTCTCTGTATAAGGACAGCTATAACAATTTGGAGTCCTATAAAAGTACTGGAGAAATGC
The DNA here is from genome assembly GCA_030710605.1 of Cordylochernes scorpioides. Classification (NCBI taxonomy): domain Eukaryota; kingdom Metazoa; phylum Arthropoda; class Arachnida; order Pseudoscorpiones; family Chernetidae; genus Cordylochernes; species Cordylochernes scorpioides. The sequence continues at coordinate 69,469,537 of CP092880.1, forward strand.
CATTTGGCCTCAATACCAATGAAAGGAAACTCCCTATTTGTACATCTCTGGTATTGGGTGGCGTACAACATCCTAAAGGGATAGCTGACACAAAAAAAATGGCTGAATGAAAGCTTGGATGAGCTTTTAACTTCATTCTCTTCTCCTTGGCAGAAGGATAAGCTTTAAATTCCATTCTTGTGATTAAGAAAGACACTCCTAAGAAAGACAGGGTCCCTCTCTAGGGATATGGAGGAGCTGCGTCTGTACTCATGTTAGAGTCGGCAGCAAAGGCATTTGCTTCCATGTTAGGAACGGCCTTAAACTACAGGCAAAGTCAGACTTTCACCAAAGTGTGCCTGGATCATGGTGCCATGATCAATGAAAGCTGCACCCCTACATCCCATTCCATGAGATTCTCATGGGATTCGTGTAATCTTTACACAAGGGGATAAGAAACAACAACAACAGAAAGACACTCTCTTCTCCTTGGGAGGAAAAAAATTCACCCCAAAAGACAAAAGAGCCTAATTTAGCCAACAACATAGACAGAATTGATAAGGTACAATTTGGATTATAGATTATAAACACAAGGTAATAAGACCAAATCCAAATAAATAAATAGTGTGTGACGTTTCCGTAACAGCGTTGTTACCATCTTCAGACAAAAGTACTGATTGTCTGAAGTACTATTATCTTCAGTACTTTTGTCTGAAGATGGTAACAAAGCTGTTACCGAAACTTCACACACTATTTATTTATTTGGATTTGGTCTTATTACCTTGTGAACATAGACAGAAGAAGATACTGACACATGACACTGTGTAATATTTTCACTATGAGATAAGAAACAACAACAGATACTGGCAAACCACTTCTGTATCAATCACTGCTGACTAAACTATACGGACCAAACATCAGATTTAAAAAAATTGGAGAATATTTGCTCATATGATCATCAAAAGTCAAACTCTACTTGAGTAATGCTAGAAACAACTACAGAACAATTGGAACTTGACACTCTGGGAGTTTAGAATTACAGTGTTATGACCATATTTCTTTGTTATAATGAGTTTCCACTCTATATCTAAACAGAGGACAATTGACAATTAAAATAATTTTATTCACATCTTGTCAATATATGCAAAAGTGCACAGTCTGCGCTATTTAAAATATATAATACTAGGGTAAAACCCGGGCGAAGCCGGGTACATCCGCTAGTAATAATATAAATGAGTTTTAAAAATTGTAAAAAAAAAAATGCATCGGCTGGAATCGAACCAGGCGAGCATTCTACCACTGAACCACCGATGCTTATAAAAAATGGCCATATTTGGGTATTTATTCCATTCACAAAAGCAAACGGTGACAGAATTGTTGATTGATGACTCTGATAACTGTATATTTTAATATAAAACTATATACAATGAACATGGCGCCTCTGCGCATCTAAACCAAAGATATACTTAACATGATACTCCTGTTGAAGGACTGACAAGTCCGAAAACTTTAAAATAAAAAGTTGCACAAGAAACTTAACCCTGGAAGCTTCATTTATTTTATCTTCTTCTTCTTCCTTATCTTAACTCAATCATATTAGGGTATCAAGCTTGTGAAGCTTGAGATCATGACTGGGTGAAGTAGAATACGTCTGTCTTTGTCATTAAGACTGGGAGCACTACTCAGTGGCAGGCTGACTTAGCTCCAATATGAAATGGCCACCTCTGGCATGAGGAAAAGACGCCATGTGCAGCCGCTCCTAACATGGAGTACAAACGCTGCTCATCCTGTATTCCTAGATTAGGAGCCCTTACAGTGTACTATCAGCCGGGCCAGCTGAGCCCAGGTTTTTTAGCGAGCTTGTTACTGCTCTCCCTCCTCCTTTTTCATCCAGGCTTGGGACTGGCAAAGGTGGATATAATTATAAACTTAGCTTATTTATACATAGATCTCTAACATTAAAAAAAAAAGAGTTAAGGGAAATGAGGGAGAACACTAATCAGCAGGTGAATAAAAATGGAACATCATATTTACATATAAACTGATTAAGGTATTAAAATATAATAATCTTTTTATTTTCTGCATCTATAAATGTTACAAAGACCCTTGTGTGTTAAATCATCTTTAATCATGTATTATAGTGATAGAGTAGAACAACCTCTCCATAAAGGACAACACCTAGTTCCAAAGCCAAAGTATCCTTTAGAGCAGTGATTCTCAACCAATGTGCCGCGGTAATTTTGTGTGCCGCGAAATTCTAAAAATGTGCCGCCGAATTTTAGTCATATGATTATGTTCACGTTTGTATTGGTTTTTCTTTTTTTCTTTTTCATTTTTTTACTTTTTAAAATAACGAAATTAGCAAATTGAATGTTAGATATGTATATTACTTATATTTTGCATAGAAATATTGATACATAATTTGAATTTTCTTGCATTCAAGTTAGCAAAAGTGTGCCGCGAAATTCTAAAATTGTGCCGCCAAATTTTCAAATCTTTAAAATAATGCCGCAACAAAAAAAAGGTTGAGAATCACTGCTTTAGAGAGAGAGGCGTCCACTAACAGAAGTGTCCTCTCAACGAAGCTCTATTGCATTTCTATTTGGATACATTTTTTTTTTTTTTGCTTATCCCTAGTACACGTCGTGCAGGCCATGATAATCATGGTGGTTAGTTAGCGACTGCTTTTACTGTAAGCGCACCACATGTCTACACATGTGAAAAGCAGTTCGACTTTACACTTACAAATGTGCCAGAGCCTCGTTTGGTTACTTGCACTCGCTGGTGGGGTTGGACTTTTGCAAGAATCGGAGGCCATTGGAGCATTTTTTTATTTGGATAGTCTATAAGAGTTGAATATTTATTTTAAAGAAAAATATAAAGAAACAATTTTTTTTTTTTTTTTAATCAAAACAACAACAGACAACACAGGCAAACCAGAGAGAGGGAGACCAAATAAAATCTAACTATATAAACCATAGATAGATCAACCTAGGAGAATAATTAAGAAAAAAAAAAACGGTATCTACTGATCGTGCAACCAATACCAATTATGTAAATAAAGCCGAGACATACCAGCCAGTAGATTGATAACACCAAGGATCCCAACCACTCTCTTGGACGAGGCATTTGATGGGATTTGGTTCCGGGAACCTGGGACAAAAACACACAGTGAGGAACAGAGATCTATAAGATTTAACAACATCTAACAAGCTGATTGATTGCCCAATTTTATGAAAGGATTCACACATAGAGCCACCAGCTCCAAGACTCTTAGTAATGCTTTATATTTTTTAAAATTATTATTATCCATAGTAAACGTGGTATAGGCCATGATAAACATAATGGGGTTAGAAGTTGTTGACTACTTTTACTATAAGTGCACCAGAAAAGCAGTCCAACTTTTGCAACTTACAAGTGTTCCAGAGAGCCCCTTTTTGGTTTCTTGCACTCGCTGGTGGGGTTGGACTTTTGCAAGGATCAGGGACCATTGAAGCTTTTTTTACCTTCAAAAATAAAAATGACCGGTGACATCAAAGACTTCCTGTCTCCTTAAGTTTTGTCTCCATGAGTTTAATATCTTTGGAGGAGAGATATAGCTAAAAACTCTGTGTATTAAATTGTAACAAAGTATGTATTATATTTTATGATTTTTTTATATTATTTATATTATGCTACTCTAGAAACTTCCCTCATTGCTTAACTTGTATCTTATAAATGTGGTTGATTTTGTGCTTGCATTAAATAAATTGCAGTTTAATCCTGAAGTTTGTCTTTCCTGATTTTCTATGTTACAATATACAGTTAAACCTGTCTATAGCGCCCCCTCTTGGGACTCACCAAAATAGGGTGCTATAGAGAGGGGGTGCTATAGACAGATCACTTTTAATGTAAATCGCATCGTACTACGTATTTAAAATCGGGCGCTATAGAGAGGAAGGGGCTATTTAGAGGGGGCGCTATTGACAGGTTTAACTGTATATATAAATGATAAGGCACAATTTGGATTATATATTATAAACACAAGGTAATAAGAACAAATCCAAATAAATAATTAGTGTGTGTTATTTGGATTTGGTCTTATTACCTTGTGTGTGTATATAAAAGGTTATATGTTTATAAGTGTGATCTCGAAGCAAAAACACATTTTGCTGGTATGATAAGATTTGGGGCAGCTGGTTTGGTGCTAGGAGGATGAAAGGCTGGTAATCCTAGAGATGGGACAGATTGAGTTACTGAGGGTGGCAAGTACCTAGAATGTGTTTATTGCAGCACTATGTTATAACTGATGTTATGCAATACTGGCTCTTTTTAACACTGCGTTGTTACCATCAAACTACTAAATGATAATGCTATCAATGCTGTTACTGAAACATCGCACAAACTTTATTTATTTGAATTTGGTCTCATCACCTTTCATGTTTCTAATCTATAATTCAAATTGGAACCTTATCTCATTTGGATTTGGTCTTATTACCTTGTGTTTCTAATCTATAATCCAAATTGGCACCTTATCACTGGATATGGCATTGTTATCTTATGCTTCTAATCTATAACCCAAATTGGTACCTTATCATTTGTTTTTTCAATCTATAATCCAAATTGGCACCTTATCACTGGATATGGCATTGTTACCTTATGCTTCTAATCTATAACCCAAATTGGTACCTTATCATTTGTTTTTTCAATCTATAATCCAAATTGGCACCTTATCATTTGGATGTGGTCTTATTACCTTGTATTTCTAATTTATAATCCAAATTGGTACCTTATCATTAGTTTTTTTCAATCTATAATCCAAATTGGCACCTTATCATTGGATATGGTCTTGTTACCTTATGCTTCGAATCTATAACCCAAATTGGTACCTTATCATTTGTTTTTTCAATCTATAATCCAAATTGGCACCTTATCATTGGATATGGCCTAGTTACCTTATGCTTCTAATCTATAACCCAAATTGGTACCTTATCATTTGTTTTTTCAATCTATAATCCAAATTGGCACCTATCATTGGATATGGTCTTGTTACCTTGTGTTTTTAATCTATAATCTAATATGCAGTTAAACCTGTCTATAGCACCCATCTAAATAGCGCCTCCCTCTCTATAGCACCCAATTTTAAATACATAGTACGATGCGATTTACATTAAAAGTGACCTGTCTATAGCACCCCCTTATAGCATCCTATTTTGGTGAGTCCCAAGAGGGGGCGCTATAGATAGGTTTAACTGTATAATCCTTATCACATATAGAATACACTTTGGTTTATCTCATGATTCTTATCAAATATCCAAACTGCAGCTTATCAAAGGATAAGAAGGAAGTCTCACTTGTCAGAGTTAGGGATTTGGAGACTCTGTCGATGACCAGCACTTCATCTTCGTTCTGGATGGGCTGGAGGATCAACTTCTCTTGAGTTACATAGCTGAGCAAACACATTTACACGTTGTCGCCATATTTACAGATATAATGGAAACATTATTTAGTGAGCTATTGGATTCAAATTGCAGACACAGTTTTCAACTTCTTTAATTCAACGTCTCAAAGTAACAGAATTTTAGGTGTTGAATTAAAGTTAGTGTTTAACTATATTCGGCTGAAGTTACATTCATGGACAAAACTTAAAGAAGTGGAAAGTCTTTGATGACGCCTGTCGTCTTTTTATTATTTTTTTTAAGGAGATAGAGGCAATTTTGTTCACACTTGGTTATCTCGTGTGTCTTCAATAAAGGTCACTGTGATATCTTTCAGAGTTATTGTCATAAGGTATAGCCTTCCTTAAGTTTTGTCCATGAGTGTATTTGATCTATTCAGATAAAATTTTGACACAAGAGATCCTGGCTAAAATGATCTGAGATCTGAAAAAGGACTTCAATGTCCTAGTTTTGAGCTTGAAATATACAAATTGGTTCGGTAATAAGACTAATTTGTATATTTCCTCTCAAGCTCAAATAAAAGGCGGAATTTTTCAATCCATCATAATGTCAATTTTATTTATTTCAGTTAACAGATGTAAGTTTATACACTTCATGAACAAAACTTAAGGAAGTTGTACCTTTTAACATGTATATCGGGACAATAACTCTGAGAAGATATTTCAGTGACCTTTATTGAAGACGCACGAGATAACCAAGTGTGTATACACTCATGGACAAAACTTAAGGAAGTTGTACCTTTTACCATGTATATCGGGACAATAACTCTGAAATATATTACAGTGACCTTTATTGAAGACACACGAGATAACCAATTGTGTATACACTCATGAACAAAACTTAAGAAAGTTGTACCTTTTACCATGTATATCGGGACAATAACTCTGAAATATATTACAGTGACCTTTATTGTAGACACACGAGATAACCAAGTGTGTATACACTCATGAACAAAACTTAAGAAAGTTGTACCTTTTACCATGTATATTGGGACAATAACTCTGAGAAGATATTTCAGTGACCTTTATTGTAGACATACGAGATAACCAAGTGTGTATACACTCATAGACAAAGCTTAAGGAAATTGTACCTTTTACCATGTATATCGGGACAATAAATCTGAGAAGATATTACAGTGACCTTTATTAAAGGCACACGAGATAACCAAGTGTGAAAAAAAATGAATAATTGCCACTGTCTCCTTCAATAAAACTGATGATGGACAACAAAGACTTTCAACTTCCTTAAGTTTTGTCCATGAGTATATTGTGCTTTTGAGTTTTTTTCAAGAGATTTTTATCTCAATATTATATTTTATAGGAAATTTGGAACTATTTATAATGCAGGTCATTCTTCTAAATCAAACCAATTTTATACCGTCTTTACTGCAATGGTAAAAAAATTGCTTTATTTAAAGGAAATATACATGTCATAAGTAGTTCAAATTTTGTATAACGGATGTGTCACGTTAAAGCATCCTGTTTATACTAAGTTTTTTTTTGCTTATCCCTAGTACACGTGGTACAGGCCATGATAATCATGGTAGGTAGAAGAAGGCGACTGCTTTTACTGTAAGTGCACCACATGTCTACACATATGAAAAGCAGTTTGACTTTTAATTACAAATGTGCCAGAGCCCCCGTTTGGTTACCTGCACTCGCTGGTGGGGTTGAACTTTTGCAAGAATCGGGGGCCATTGGAGCATTTTTTTTTTTTTATCAGAAAAAAAGTGTCCAATGCGGGAATCGAACCTGGGTCGTAGTGGTCGTAAACCAACGGTTTAGACCATCCTTCCACCAACCCCCATATACTAAGTCTGTGAATGATCTAGTATATGAAAAAATAGTACAAATGTGATATTGTACTGGAATAAGGTGCATAAATTATGAAAAAGGCATCTCCTTATTATGCAACTGAAAGTTACTGATGGCTTGCGCCATCTATCAGAATAAATATCAACTATTCTTATTTATTTCTAATTATTCCAGAATTGGCCAAATACCCATTCTTGATCTTTTGTCCGTGGTTAGCTTTTCTTGATTAATCAAGAATGGGTATTTGGCCAAAATCTGGAATAATTAGTAATCAACGAGAATAGTTGATATTTATTCCGATAGATGGTGCAAGCCATCAGCAACTTTCAGTTGTACGATAAGGAGATGCCTTTTTCATAATAAATGAACTATGCTTGTTGTTTTTGTGAAAGAGCACACATATACAATAATGTGAAGTCCCTCATGTTACAATATTGGATGTTTAGATTCAACAATAGTGATCTACCACAGATATAAGCCAAATATTGTTTCTCTTTGCCATCTTTATCCTGGTTCTTTATTGCTTGTCAGTTAACATCTCTTACTAGAATTAAAAAAAAGAAAATAAGACCCAATCCAAATAATTTATTAGTGCGTGACGTTTCGGCAACAGCATTGTCACCATCATCAGACAAAAGAGTGAATAAATTTACTCTTTTGTCTGATGATGGTGACAATGTTGTTGCCGAAACGTCACACACTAATAAATTATTAGGTCTTATTTTCATGTATTATAATCTATAATCCAAATTGTACTTTATCATCTCTTACTAGAATTTGATTTATAATTTTGTTTTTAGTGTTTTAGTAACTTCAAATCTCTGAAAAACATTGGCAAAAAAAATTCAAGTTTTACAAACTTAGTATATATGGTTTTAATAAACTAGTTAAATAACATTAAACATATTAAATAAATACATATTAAAACACACAAAATAAATGAATAAATGATATTTTGATCCAATATATGTCTTTTTTAATTAAATATTAAATATATATATATATATAGATGGAAATTTTGCCGGGAGGAAATTGATCTAAAGAGACAAGGGTCGCCTCTCCCGTCAAAATTTCCTCCCGGCAAAATTTCCATCTATATTTTAGCCATAGCTATGGCCCAGCCACTTTGCCAGCTAAGCACCTCTTTGGCAGATTGTAAAGATTCCATTAGATCCTGTGTGGATCTCATGGAATAAAGTCCGCCCTAGACTGACGAGGGTCATTAGCCCAAAACCATGGTCTCTAGGTGGACGCTTCTCAGTTTGCCAAAGCTGGTGTTGTGGCTTTGTCACCGACCTTAGGCCGCTAGTTGCGGCGACGGTCAATAGATGGCGTCTGGTTTTAGACGTCTATTTTGACGGGAGAGGCGACCCTTGTCTCTTTATATATACATATATATATGGTAATTTAAGCCAACAACTCTATATTGTATACTACTTATAACAAGATTGTCATGTTGTATATAGAAACACATCTATAAATAATTATACGCATGATTGACATGTGTCATTGCATCACCATATGTAATGTACTTTGTACAAACTGAGGATGAATAAATAAAACTATGTAAAATATTAAGAGCTGAGCTAAGCAAGAGATCGAGATAGAAATCAACCCTAAAGAGGAATTTGGCAGGCCGTTGCCATCAGGTCCAAAGGGTGTAGAATACCGCAGACACCCCACGCCCTTTGCACCCGTTCAAAGTCCAAATTCCCTCAAGTTTCCCCCCTTGGCAAAGATATATAAAACCTCTGTTTGAGCCGAAATTACAGTCACTTCATCATCAGCGTGAGCCCTCGTCGGTTGTACCCAGGTCCACCTCATCGACCATGTAGAACAGTAAGAACTCTTCTATCTCCATCTTGCTCTTAGCTCGACTCCTATCGGTTCACGGAACTTTCCTACTACAACTGTGTCTCTTTGTTTTTTGTGTGGACATTCCCAAGCTTTCCACTCTGCCTCGACCACGACTGCCTGTACTCTGTGAGAACTGTTAAAGGTCCTACAAGGTGCAGAGAGGTACTGGAAAACTCTCCACGCCCTGACTGTCCCTCTCGGTTACTACAGGTTTGACCCTCGGTTATCACAGCTATAGCGAGAGTCAACAGGAGGATCTCATCACAGATAAGTCGATAGGATCTCTCATCACATATATACTTTGTTCAACATTGATTTTCTGAATTGTGCCCTAGCAGGCATATGTCTATTATATGTAAAATGTATAAATTATGTATTGGAAAAGCATCCGTTGTTTGGAGGTGTCTGCTAGCAAGAATGTCCACTAGTACAATCATATTTTCAATGAGAGAACAATTTTGGAGGTACAAATACTAAGTTGTCCCTAAAGTTTATAAACACTTATTATATAAGATATATAACTCCGCCTTTGCCGGTCCCAAGCCCGGATAAAAAAGGAGGAGGGGGAGCAGTAACAAGCTCACTAAAAAACCTGGGCTCAGCTGGCCCGGCTGATAGTACCCTGTAAGGGCTAATCCAGGGATACAGGATGAGCAGCGTTTGTACTCCATGTTAGGAGCGGCTGTACATAGTATCTGTTCCTCATGTCAGAGGCGGCCATTTCTTTTGGAGCTAAGTCGGCCTGCCACTGAGTAATGCTCCCAGTCTTAATGACAAAGGCAGACACATTCTACTTCACCCAGTCATGATGGTTGTCAAACAGACACTATCAAGGGTCACAACTTGATATCCTAATATGATTGGGTGGAGATAAGAAAGAAGAAGAAGATATAAGATATATTGTTGCATGTGTTTATGAACTTTTGAGACAACAGTCTAATGTTTAAAGATGTCCGCTAGCAGGAAAGTCTATTATATGTAAAATGGGATAGTGTCCAATGTTTGGAGGTTTCTGCTAGCAGGAATGTTTACTAGCATGTACATATTTTCAATGGAAGGACAATTTTCATGGTAAAAATAGTATATTGTTTAAAGGTGTCCACTAGCAGGACAATATTATAAGTTCTTGTTGTTGTTTCTTATCCCCCCTTGTGTAAAGATTATATCTTCTTCTTCTTTCTTATCTCCACTCAATCATATTAAGGTATCAAGCTTGTAAAGCTTGAGACTTTTGATGGTGTCTGCCGGAGAAGAGTAGAGCTCATCAATGGATGAGTCAATACAGTCAATAATATGTTTTGTGGATTGTAGGTTGAGAATTGTACTTAGTACATAGTGGGAAAACCTTGCAACCATTCTGGAAAGTCATTGTCCGTAGATGACCAGACTTAAGTCTGGAAATCAAAGACTGTTGTTCTCTTGGGAGGACAGAACCGATGCTTCTCCCTCCTGCTCTGTACCAGTCAGGTGCAGTATTAGATTTCCATAAATCACCCTAAAGATTACATGAATTCCATGAGTCAATCTCATGGAATGGGGTGTATGGGTGCAGCTTTTGTTGATCATGGCACCATGATCCAGGCACACTTTGGTGAAAGTCTTTGCCTTATATGTAAAATCAATAAATGATGTAATTTGGAAAGTGTCTTTTGCTTTGAGGTGTCCGCTAGCGTGATTATCCCATGGCATAGACGATAGTCCATTGTTTAGAGTGTCTGCTAACGTAGGTGTCAGTAAATGGAGGTCACTGTATGTGTATATTGTATGTGGTGATTTTCTATGCAGTTGTGATAGTGGGAGGTGGTAAAGATGCATATAGGATCCAGGAACAGCCAATGAGAAGTAGATCAAGAGGAAAGAGAAAGTTCACTCTGGTCACAAGCCCGGATGAAAAAGGAGGAGGGGGAGCAGTAACAAGCTCACTAAAAAACCTGGGCTCAGCTGGCCTGGCTGATAGTACACGGTAAGGGCTCCTAATCCAGGGATACAGGATGAGCAACATTTGTACTTCATGTTAGGAGCAGCTGTACATGGTGTCTGTTCCTCATGTCAGAGCCGGCCATTTATTTTGGAGCTAAGTCGGCCTGCCACTGAGTAGTGCTCCCAGTCTTAATGACAAAGGCAGACGCATTTTACTTCACCCAGTGGGGAAGATAAGAAAGAAGAAGACAACCGGCATAGAGACGGCCTTAGAGAATTGTCCCTAGTTCATCAAAAAATCTAGGGATATTATATTCTTCTGAGTAGGACCAAAACAATGACTTTTGAGAGAGGATGGGGCATTTTATAATGAATAAAAAAACTCTAAATAAACTATTTAACATTGGTAATTTGAAATAAAGAACTGTTTATAGAGATCATTGTAATTTTTAGTAAAAAAAGATGTTTTACTATGTGTGTGTGTGTTTATCCTATATTACAGTTTGTATCCTATAGTGCAATTAGAAGGATGTCACATTTCCTGAATCTTTTTCATTATAGGAACATATTGATGTGTTATTTAATGGTTTCTTGTAAAAAAAATGTGTCAGTTTTTTTTTTATTATTTTTATATTACATCATATTTTAACCCAGGTTCCTGGAGAGTATGTACATATGTAGCATTTTTTAAATATAAAACTCATTTTTTATATATTTATTTTTCTAAATAAAAAATATTTTTCAATATCATTTTATAATTTAATATGAAGGCTTTAAAATTTGCAAAAAGATTTTAGAAATGGGTAGTTATCTATTTCTATAATAATATATATTTTTTTCAAGTTGAGTGTTACAAAGTTTGTCTTTAGCTGTGTAAAAACATTCGATAATCCAATTTAATTATATGTGCGCTACAGGAAGTTAATGATATTCTTTCAGAAAAATATTAATAAATATTTTATAATCTTAATATTTAAAGAATGCGTATATCGATAGCCGAATGCAGTTTGCAAGCAACATCTAATTAATTCAAAAACTTACAAATTGAAATCCTCATATACACCGGTCCTACTTGAACCCGAGTCCATATTTAATATGAATAAATTGATTTAATTAAACTATATTTAAACGTGAACGGGAAAAAAAATAAAAGCAAGTGACAAATGTTTACAAAGCACAAACTCAAAAGTATATTTGGCCACTCATTAAACCAATAGATCAAAACAACACGACACCTTATTTAAATATCTAAAAAATCTATGAACCATTAAAAAAAATGTTCTAAAACAGTAAATTTTAATTTAAACGTTATATTAATTCAAATATCTTAAGACATTTTAAAATATTCTTCAAGAAATATATTGAATTTAAAAATTTTATTTCCACCAAATATCATTTACTAAAAAAAATCCAAAAAATATATATATTTTTTTTAATTATCATTTTAAGGTAATTTGCAGTTTTGTAAAAAACCGTTCTATTTATTGGAAAATCACTAAATGCATATTTAGTAAACATGACCTACAATAATGATATATTTAACTGAGTACCCAATGATATGCACGATCAAGGATATTGGACGCCACTCACATTCCAACCAGAGTGGCCAGCTACGGAAGCAGCCGCCGTGTTGACGCCTTTCGTCTGGACAGGATCCTTCTCCCTTCGAGCTTCGCGTATCGTGTCGCCCAGTACAGTACCATCCACTACAGGCTATCGGACCATCGAGCTGTCCTTCTTCAGCTCGACAACCCTAACCCTGCGTGGCTGCAATGCTACGCTCGGGGCTCGTTGTCGAACATCTGGCAACGATCATCGAAAGAACCTCAACAGAAATCGCGGATATGACCGGCGAAGATCTGTGGAGAAGATGGTCTTCAATCAAGGCTGAGCTGCTGGCAGAAGTGAGATCCCTCAACGTCCCTCGCGTCGCTGACGACGACCACATCGTCCAGGCCAGTCGGTTCCTGCAGGCCAGGCTCGAAGCTGCGTCGACGGAAGCGGACTATCCATCACTACCCAACCTTGGGCGCGCGCTTCTTGTGTGTCGGCCTGCAAGGACAACGAACTTCCGCGATGAAGAAGGAAACATCATCGAGGGCAAGGAGTTACAACTAGCGCCTACTCTATCCTACATCGCCGCTTCGCCAGCCAGTCGTGCGACTCCAACGCCGCTACAGAATTCATCCGGGGACGACGACCCCCCTCATCCTCGAAGATGACGATCCCCTGCTCCGCTCCGAGATCTCCGCGACTGAGATCGCCACCGCCATCAGCCGCCTGCCGCTCGGAAGGGCCCCGATGGGACGACTTGCCCTGCGAGTTCTACATGACTTACGAGGACTTCTTCGTCAATGCTCTCAAGCGCGCCTACGAGGCCGCCCAACTCGGCGGGGTTTTGCCTACATCGACGCGGCGCAGCACCATCTGCCTAGTTCCCAAGTCTCACGACGGCCCTGGGCTCTGCGGCTACAGGCCAATCTCGCTCCCCACGGCGGACTACAGGATCTTGGGCAATATCCTCCTCCGGCGTCTGCGGCCTCATCTTCCAGTTCTGGTACCTCAGTACCAGACCTACGCCGTTCCCGGTAGGTCCCCTTCTTGGAACATCGCGCGTGTGTGCGACGAGGTCGACGCGGCTGTGAGGACTGGCTCTCCGCTGGCCGTCATTTCCACCGACCTCGAGTCTGCCTTCGACGCCCTAGACCGCGACTTCTTGGTGTCCCTGATGGTCTCGCTGCGGCTGCCACGGGTTTTCATCGGGTGGTTTCTCCTCCTCTATGCGGAGCGGACGCGACAGTCCGAGCCGAGGTCTCCACACCAGACCCTTCCAGCTTCTGAACGGTGAGACAGGGCTGCGCCATCAGCGCCGCAATGTTCAGCCTCGCCACAAGCCCTCTCCTACGCCGACGACATCGTCCTGCTCATCCGCAGTGAGGAACAATTCGGCGTGGTGACCTCCATCTTCGAGGAACTTCCGGCGCGCCTCCGGCATAAAAGGAAATTTCACCAAGAGCAAAGGTCTATGGTGCGGCGCCTGGCGTGCCCGCAACGACGCTCCACTCGGCATCTCCTGGTCGTCAGTCGAACTGAAGGTGTTGGGCTGCAATGTGACGCCAGGAAATCAAAACTCAGCTCAAGAAAGACATATCCTGGTCCTGCTCGAAGCTGCTATAACGAGGTGGTCTCCCTACACCCTCGGCCTCTCTCTCGTCGGCTGGGTCAGAGCCGCCAACTCCTTGGTGCTCTCCTCGGTGGTCCATCACATCCACGTCTACCTGCCTACCGACCGTACCATCCATAAGATCCAGGCACGTCTTGCGCGGTTCATCTGGGGGCCGGAGCGCACCGCGTGGTTTCCTGGTAGCGTCCTGGCGAGACCCGTCTCTCTTGGAGGATTCAGCCTCATCGACATCGAGACCCAGCTGCTGTTGTCGTGTTTCAAGGGCGTGCAGGACGCACTGCGTGGAAGCCGTAATGCCTACTCTTGGCTTGTCGAGAGCGATGCGTGGCTATATCCACCTCGGCGTCTCCGGCTTCTTAAGATCTGGGAGGCGGTCGCGGACATCTTCACGCTAGACCACTCTGTGCTTACACCACATCAACTCCTGAACCTCCCCATCATAAGTGGCTGACGCCTTCTCCGGCCACCCGACCTTCTCGCTCCTACTGGTGGGTCAGTGCCTGCATTGGGGACTTCGCTGGCCCTTCCCCTCATCGGCCTACGCGCTGCGCCCTGGCTGACGCCGCGTCGCTGACCAGCTTCTGCCGTCGTCTTATCGACGAAAATCTACGCGGGACCTACCAAGTAAACACCATCGGCCAGGCCGTAGTGCTGCGCGGGACGACTACGCCGTTCTTGCGAGTCATCACCCAAACTGCCCTGCCGGTCGCATGTTAGAGCCCCCACGCCTGACTGCCCTGCCCATCGTCCAGTTCGCTAGAAGGTGGGAGGAAAATATATACCTATCAATCAACATCGGCTGGTCGTAGCTCCGGCGCTGCGCCTTCTCTGGGCACAACGCTGACGTGGCAGTGAGGCTAGCTCTGCCCCATCCGGCAAGCTCTGCCCCATCCGCATTGGCAACAGTCTTGCACCGCCTGTGGGTCAGTCGACCTGTCGCAGGTTTACCGGTACTGGTCTTGCCGCTAGCTACATCAGGCCTCTCATCCGGGAGGCATTTACCATTATCGGCGGCCCCCTGACCTGCAGGGCTGGGTCTTCGGGCATGGCCTAGACGATGACGCCCTGGCCATCCTGGCGTCTGCCAAGACGCGCATCTATAGGTACTTCCTCGGCGCGAAACTAAGAAGTGTACAAGAAGCCCCCCTCCTTGTCTGGAGGAGGACTCTCTAAGGTGGGGAAGCCTTCCTTGCTGAAGACATTTGTACACAACTATATGTATATATATTCCCCTACACTTTATATGCCCTTTTACTCTTTTATTTTTCACCTTTGTAAAATTTGATTAAAAGAATCAATACAAAGTTCGTTTTATGTACAAAAGAAACATTCGCGCTTTTAAATCCTTTTATTTTAAATCAATAAAATTGTTTAAATTGTCAAGGATATTGGAGTTGATTAATGAACCCTTGATTTACAATGTAGATATTTCGCAAAATATGTATCATAAAGACCTCTTATTCTGTGATTGTAAGTTGCGTCTTTATTAATGAATTATAATATACATAAAATTGCGCTTGGTCTCACTTGCCTTTTCACTTCTTAAAATACATTTTATGGGCATACTTTTAAAAATAGTATTATTGTATTCACAAACAGAAATATTTCTCAGCAACTCATTATTGGTTTCAAATTTATATATCTCTCCAATGATGAGTTATCAAGTATTTAGAAATAGACTTGAATTCTAATTAACTTATATTGACTCTAGATAATTGGCGTTCTGCGCTTCAGGAACCTGAGTTATATCGATGAGCCTTTGTCGCTTTATTTAAGCAAAGTATATCTTAGATCAAGCATGTCAAACTCAAATCCTAACACGGGCTGAATAAAAAAGTAATAAGATTATGTGGGCCGCAAAAAAATACTTATGGCGATGTACATACGTTATGTATGTAGGTATAATATTATCAAAACTTACGACTTATGTATGGCGACCAGTGGTTCGTTATTAATGAATAAATTATGTATAATTACAATTTTTAAAAATTAGGCTACAAATTTTATTTTTTTTTTTAAATTCATAAAAAAAAATTATTAAAATATATTGTCTGGTGGGCCGCAAATTTATTCGTTGTGGGCCGCATGAGGCCCGCGGGCCGCGAGTTTGACATGCTTGTCTTAGATTATATTAATATTCAAATAATCATTTTTATACTTTTCCCTTCACCACACAAATAAATATATGAAATTAGCTATTTACTCTATACATCTATTCTGAAAACAAATTTTATATTTGTCACAAATTTGTCTGGTATTATTTCATATAGATTATTTGATATAGGCTTAGCAAAATACGGTTATTCTTTTTGAGGATTTCTGGTTGTTTTTGTACTCACGTATGTTGTAGTTACGAGGACATCCCTTTAGATAAAAACAAATATATATTTATTTAAGGAACGACTTGTTCCATTACATATATTGTTAAGACAAGTTAGCGGTAAACATCAGCAAGGTTGAAGGTAGTTGTTGGAAGTTACGTCATGGTAGTGACGTCAGCATCGATGATGATTAAAGTCAAAGTTTGCGTAACAATTCCGTCCTTACTTTGTCTTTATTCCCACGATGCAGAGGTTCTCCAGGTGTTTCTTCATCTGGTCTCGGGATAGGTCCTTTGTGAAGATATCCGCCTCCAGGTCCTGGGATGGCTTGTACAGAAGGCAGATGTCTCTGGATTCATAACAGTCTCTCAAGAAGTGGTACTTTCTGTTGATATGTCTACAGCGACTGCTTTGTTTAGGGCTGGAGATCCAGTTGATCAATGACTGACTGTCTGTATAGATCGCAGTTGGTTTTTCCATGAAATTCCATTCTCCCAGCTCTCGTAGCAGGTTTATTATCCACTTGATTTGACAGCAGCTTTCACAAGCAGCTATAATTTCCGCTTCCATTGTGGAGAGGGCGACGAGTGGTTGTTTACTACTTTTCCAGTCTATAGTTGCTTCGCCGAGCTTCAATACATATCCGCCGTAGGATTTTCCGTCATGAGTGGTCGACCAGCTGGCATCGGCGTAGGACTTCAGGATTCCAGTCTTCCCTCTTTCAAATTTCACTCCTAGGTCAATTGTTCCTCGTAGGTATCTCATAAGTCTTTTGATTGCTGTCCAGTGCATCTGTTTTGGTTGTCTGGAGTACTGAGAAAGTTTGCTAGTGATGTAAGCGATGTCGGGTCTGGTGTTAACAGCTAGAAACATTAGCATTCCAAGGGCTTCTTGGTAAGTGTGCTGATCACAATTGTCATCTTCAATATGATTGTCCAAATTGATTTCTTTGGAACCTGGTGTTGGAACTTCCTTACAATTTTCCATTCCATATTTCTGCAATATTTGTTGTACATAGTGGCTTTGCTGTAGCGAAATTCCCTCCTTGCCTTGTATGATCTTGATTCCCAAAAACATGCCTTTACATGTTACATCCTTTATTTCCAGGTGATGTCTCAATTTATTGATGAATCTGTTTGAGGTATCTTCAGAATCTGAGACAGTGATAAAGTCATCAACATATATCCCTACATAGAAGTATTTGTCTTCATTCTTCCATTTAAATAGGCAAGGATCGGATTTAAGTTTTTCCAGTCCACAGTCATGAAGTACTTGACTGAATTTCTCATACCACGATCTTCCGGATTGAGGTAGACCGTAAATACTTTTGTTGAGTTTGCAAACTCTGTTTCTGTCTTGGACAAATCCAGCAGGTTGTTCCATGAATATTGTATTTTCAATGTTTCCATTTAGATAGGCTGCTTTTACATCAAATAGTTTAATGACTGAATCTTTTGTTGCTGCCATTGACAAAATAGTCCTGAGGGTGGCATTTTTAATTACAGGGCTGAAACTTTCGTTGTAATCTTTTCCTGGGATTTGGTTGTATCCCATTGCAACAAGTCTAGCTTTGTAAGTTTTGTTTTCTTGGTCTTTAGATATTTTGAACACCCATTTACTTTTGACAACTTTAGCGTTTACAGGTCTAGGTAACAGTTCCCATACTTGATGCGAGTACATGTTCTGTATTTCCTCAAGCATTGCGTTCTCCCAATGTTTCTTGTCTTCGCATGTGATGGCTTCTTCATAGTCTTTCGGAATGGTTTCATTCGTAGTAGCCAGAACGTAGTCATCAAATCTTTTAGGTATTGTTCGAGTTCTTTGTGGTCTGTCTGATTCACTTGACTCTGTCTGTCTGTTGACCATGGTATCTGGTGCTGGCTCTTCAATATCAACATCTGATAGAACATGATTGTTCAGTTGTTCATCCTCCTGAATGAATAAATATGCGTCAGTGTCCGTATTATTATCACTTTGTTTTTCTTCCGAGATGACATTATTGTTCTCTCTGAAGTGAATGTCTGCGGTTTCAAGAATGACTCTCGCTGTGATATCAAATACTCGATAAGCTCTTCTGCATCTTGAATAGCCTACAAATATTCCTCTCTTAGATTTAGCTTCTAGTTTGTGTCTTTGATGATTCTCGAGTTTATAGAAAACTTCACAACCAAATCTCATGATGTGAGAGACGGATGGCTTTTTACCTTTCCATTTTTCCATAGGGGTAGTGTCTGGGTCATTGGTTGTGGGAGTTAGATTGTACAGATTTGCAGCTGTATTCACAGCTTCTGCCCAGAAGTGTAGGGGTAATTGGGAGTCTGCCAGAAGTGTTCGGCCTTTGTCTAATAGTGTTCTGTTAGCTCTTTCAACTCTCCCATTGCTTCTTGGGGTGTACGGTGTAGTTAGTTCATGTTTAATTCCTTTGGATTCTATGAAGGTTTCAAGGTTTTTATTGATAAATTCTGTTCCGTTATCTGTTCTAAGTCGTTTTAGTTTTGAGTTTAGCTCGTTTTCTCTCTTTACAATAAACTTCTTCAAAACTTCTGCTGCCGAGAGTTTATCTTTGAGAAATTCTACAAATATTCTCCTAGAGAATCCATCTACGATGGTCAAGAAATATTTACTTCCGCCCAAGGAGTTTATTCTCATTGGACCACAGAGATCGACATAAATGGCTTCAAAGGGGTAGCTTTCCTGATTGCTATCTGTGTGAACATAGGGTACTTTGGTCATTTTTCCCAATGAGCAAGCATCACATTGATCAAGGGTACCATTTATAGAGTTCAAGCCTTTTAGAAGATTGTTCTTCAAAATCAGGTCTAATTTGTTGTCACTAGGATGTCCTAACCTTCTGTGCCATGCTGTCCTAGAATTGTCCTTTGAAATCAAACAATGTTCATTTGGAACATGAGTTGCTTCAGGTAAACGTGATAGGTTCAATGTGTACATGTTACCATCAAAGTTGCTTGTTCCTATTAGCTTGTCATCAGAAGAGTATATGTATGCTCCTTCAGAGTTCAAAAGAACAGAGTTCCCTCTTCTTACTACGCTTGGAATGGACATTAGATTTCCTTTCAGGTGTGGTACATGGAGGACATTATGCAGGGTTACAGCGTTGTTAAGTTTGTCCTTACCTTGTACAGTAGCTTGGATTAATCCTGATGAGGCAGATTCGATGTGTCTCCCTTCTTCCGCCACTTGTATGCTTCTTCTATCCTCTGTCTTGTGCTCGATCCATTCACCATGGGAAGTCATGTGGCTTGTGCACGCAGAATCAATTATCCACACGTCCTGAGTCGTAGGGTGTTCCTCCCTTGTGCTTGCATGTAGTGCGTATTCTGAAGTGGAGTCTCTTCGTTGGAATGGTTCCTCCGTTCGTTCTTGGATTGCTGACCTGGCTGTGTCTTTGTTTTGTTTTGGTCCTTTATGGTAGTTCCTTGTACTGGCCATGTTATTTTTGTTTGTTGTATTCTTTTGATTTCCTTTGTTGTCGGGGTTGAACCAACAGTCTTTCTTGAAATGCCCTTTTCTTTTGCAAATGAAGCATGACTTTTCTTTGAATTGGTTGCCTGATGATCTGAAAGCATTTTCAGGATTTTTGCTTCTGTCCTGTCTTTTCTTCTCGAAATCCAGTAGAGCTTGTCTCAAGTCTGGTAAGGAGATTTCTCTGTTTATTGACAGTGCTGCTGTGATCGTGTCAAAGTTAGGTGTGAGTCCTTCAACAATGTATCGTACAAGTTCTCTTTCTGTTACAGTCTTTCCTAGCTGGGTGATCTCTTGTGCCAGTTTCTGTGCTCGTACAATATACATGTTAACATTTTCATTTGGGTTCAATTTTAGTCTGGCTAGATCCAACATTAGGTCTATCCTTTTATTTTCTAGAGATCCTTCAAACCTTTTCTTTATGTCGTACCAAATTCTTTTGGCCCTTTTATCGCCTCGAAAGATGATTGTTAAGTCATCCGAAAGTGACAATATTATTAGGCTGTATGCTTCCCGATTCTTTTTCTTCCAAATATCATATTCTAGTTTATTATTTGTAAAATCTGGCTCGTCATTAACAATTACGTCCTCGAAGAGATCTTTTGAATCTAGAATTGCTTCCATTTTCTTGGACCACGTTGTATAGTTGTTTTCTGTTAACTGTTCGATTTTTGCTAAGTTATGTGTATCCATTTTTATTCAATATTTATTTTCTTTCTAAATTGGCGGTTAGTCCAATTATTTAATTTATTTTTGATTTAAATGGATCAATTGGCGGTTAGTCCAATTCGCGCGCCCAAACAACGCACTGCTACCAAATTGATATAGGCTTAGCAAAATACGGTTATTCTTTTTGAGGATTTCTGGTTGTTTTTGTACTCACGTATGTTGTAGTTACGAGGACATCCCTTTAGATAAAAACAAATATATATTTATTTAAGGAACGACTTGTTCCATTACATATATTGTTAAGACCAGTTAGCGGTAAACATCAGCAAGGTTGAAGGTAGTTGTTGGAAGTTACGTCATGGTAGTGACGTCAGCATCGATGATGATTAAAGTCAAAGTTTGCGTAACATTATTTCATATTTTTTGGATCAATAATAATAATAATTATTATTAAATTAAATTTATAAATTCAATTGCCATCTATAGATAAAATATTTTGTTACAAATTTTATTAATAATTATTATAAACACGTTTATTTTAGCATTATTATAATACTATCATGGCTGTCCTTCAAAACTGTAAGAATAAAACAGAGGTTGGATCTCAGAAAGTATGTTTAATTATCAAAAGATTATATTTAGATGACAAACAAAGAGAGTTAAAAAGAAGGTAAGCCCAGCAGGAGTCAACAAGCAAAACTGAAACCTATATACAGTTACGTAATGTCTGGGGGAAGTGGCCGTTGCTAAGCGACAGCCGAGGTGCGAGTCACTTTTCAACACTCCCACCTGACGAGCACTCCGTTGTTTCAGACAGTCCAAGTTGGCTTCTTAGTCTTCTAAACCTTTCTGGAGGTAGAGCTTTCGTAAATATGTCTGCAGCAAAATCAGCATCGGAAAAACCTATCAGAGTTGTAGTGCAGGAACTCCCACCAAAACAAATACCGATGTTTTTCGTAGCTTTTAAGTATCCAAATATTTTCTTTACTGCGGTCCAATGTGAAGGTCCTGGGTTGTTCATAAATTGGCTAACCCTGCTGACTGCGTAGGCAATATCAGGTCTAGTTCCAGTCATGAGGTACATTAAACTACCAATTGTCTGTCTGTATGGAATCTTGTTCATTTCTTCAATTTCCTGATCATCCTTTGGGCACATCTCTTTTGTTAGTTTTGAGTAAGGATCAGAAGGTACAGATTGTAACTTAATATCAAGAAGGTTGTAATGTTCAAGTGTTCTTTCAATGTATGAGGCTTGATGCAGAAATAACATTTTAGTTGTTCTATCTCGATATATTTGTAGGCCAAGGAAATAATCGGCAGTAAAAGTTTTTATTTCAAAATTGGAATTTAAGTACTGTACTATATCATCTAAATGTTGTTTATTTACACTGCAGATTAAGCAATCATCTACATATATTGCAAGTAATATGTAAGCCTGTTTACATTTCATTGTATAGACACATGAATCTGATATGCTAGGTTTGAGATCAAACTTAATTAAAAACTCATGAAATTTCTTGTTCCACATTCTGGGGGATTGCTTAAGACCATAGATGCTTTTCTGAAGAGAGCAAACATGATTTGGAAAATCTGGGTTTTCATAACCTTGGGGTTGTTCCATGTAAAGTTCTTCTTCCAAATCACCATTCAAGAAGGCAGATTTTACATCTAACTGAATCATTTCCATATCAAGTGATGCACAAAGTGATAAGATTGTTTTAATTGAATCGAATTTTACTACTGGAGAAAAAGTTTCACCATAATCAAGTCCTGGTTTTTGTGAATAACCTTTCGCAACTAGTCTAGCCTTAAACATTTTATTTGATCCATCTGCATTTTGCTTTATTTTGTATACCCACTTGCATGCAATAGCTTTTCTGTCTGATGGTAGTGTCACATACGTCCATGTTTGATTTTTCATCAAGGAATTGAATTCATCGTCCATAGCTAGTTTCCACTGTTTTGAGTTTTGTCCTACAATTGCATCTTCATAGTTCAATGGTTCTTGGTCATGGACATAACAAGCATATGAAATAGCTCTTGTACAGCTGGTTGATGTTTGTTCATTTTCTCTGATTCTATTCCTGAGAGGGTATCGACATGATTCTTCTGGTTTGGAACTGGTATTTGTGTTATCAACACTTTCTTCACTGTATATAGTTACCTGCTCTTGTTGGTTATCCTGAATATTTTCTGATGTATTAGCTTCAGTAAATATTACATCTCTGCTTATGATAATTTTTCTAGCAATAGGATCCCACATTCTATAATTTTTGTTAGTTTCAGTATATCCAACAAAAAATGTACGAATACTCTTTTTGTCTAATTTCTTTCTGTTATCTTTTGGTATATGCACATAAGCGTTACATCCAAAAGTTTTCAAATGTAAGATGGAGGGTTTTCTCTTGTACCATATTTCATAAGGTGTAGAATTTCCCAATACTTTAGTAGTACATCTATTTAAGAGATAGACTGCTGTGTTTACGGCTTCAGCCCACAGTTCAAGCGGCATTTTTCTTCCATGTAACATGCATTTAGCTGATTCAACTATTGTTCTGTTATCTCTTTCAGCAATTCCATTCTGTTCTGGGGTATATGGAGCAGTGAGTTCATGAACAATTCCTAGAGATTTTAGATAATCAGAAAAATTCTTATTTAAGAATTCTGTGCCATTATCTGTTCTGAATCTTTTTATTTTATTTCCAGTTTCAGTCCTAACTCTTTTTACAAATTCTTTAAATTTCTCAAGAACATCTGATTTATGCCTAATGAAGTAGGCCACTCTAAATCTTGAAAAATCATCCTTGAATGATACAAAATATAATGATCCACCTGGTGATCTTTTACTCATTGGTCCACAAACATCTGAATAGATCAGCTCTCCTGGATAGGTCGAATTTGGACTTGTTGACGCGTGAAAAATCTTTCTATTTTGTTTTCCATAGATGCATGCTTCACATAGTAAAGAATCAGGCTTTTCTCTAATTTTATGTCGTCTTCAAAAACATTATTTTCAAACATTTGGGTTAATTTTATAGGATTTACATGACCCATTCTTTGATGCCATATATCTAGACTTAACTGAGCAACATGAGTTTGTGAAGATTGCTTTGCTTTAATAAAAATTCTATAAAGATTTGAATTGTCCTTTATTCCAGTAACTAGCACTTTCGAATTTTTAGTCAATTTTATCTGATTTCCTTTACAAATGAGCGTCAAACCATGTTTTGTTGCAGTAGATATTGAGAAAAGATTAGTCTCCAATTCAGGTACATAGAGAACATCCAAAAGAGTTGCATTAATTTTCTGACTATCAACATAAGAGAGAATATCAATATTTCCCTTACCTTTTGCATAGATCTGCTTTCCATCTCCAAGGCACACAGGATGAACACCTTCTGGTATTTCTTCGAACGTAGAGAACCATTCTCTTCTGAAAGTCATGTGATCTGTTGCTCCAGAATCTGCAATCCAGGAATCCTTTGTTTCAGCGAGGAAGGCACTTGTCTCAGCTGAAAAAGCACAGCTATCATCTCTGGATGAAGAACTTGGCTGTTGTCCTTTTTGTTCTTCCTTTCTTTTATAGCATTCTTTCCACCAATGTCCTTTCTTCTTGCAATATCCACAGTGTGTGTTCTTCTTTTTATCTTTAATGGATTGTTGATGCTGCTGTTGTTTGTTGGAAGCTGTTGAATTTCTGTTGAACTTTGAAAAAGTCATCAAGGCATTATCTGGTTTAGAATTTCCTGAAGAATCCCAATGATCCTGTAAGCTTTCTTCTTTCAGTAATCTTGCCGTCAAGTTTTCTAGTGTCTTTTCTTCTGATGAAACTGAATCCCATGCTGTTATGAAATTCTTGTATTTATCAGGCAAGCTGCAAATTATCTTTGTAATTAGGGCAACATCAGAGATTGGCTCACCTAGATCTTTCATTTGTTGTGCCAGAGTTTCAACTTTGGAAATATGAGTAGCAATGTCATCATTTGGATTCATTTTATATTCGAAAAATCTTTGTTGCAGCAAATATTTGTTTGTTTCAGATTTCAGTTCATATATTGTTGATAATTTCTTCCACATTTCTGCTGAAGTCTGGCAATTAACAATCTGTTGAAGATATTTAAACTCTAGAGCAGTAGTGATCAGCATTTTGGATTTTGCATCTTTCTTTTTCCAGTTAGAGAATTTTGCAATATCCTCTATTTCAGGTTTTACCTCAGAGCCATCAGTTATACTGAGAAGATCTTTTGCTTCTAGAATAATCTTCATTTGAAATTTCCATAGATGAAAATTATCGCCGTTGAATTTTTGAATTTGTGGAAGTTCAGTTGTCATCTTGAGCAAGCAAACGAATTTCAGCTTAGATAAACAAAAATATTTGATACCAACCAAGCTCTGCTGCCATGTAAGAATAAAACAGAGGTTGGATCTCAGAAAGTATGTTTAATTATCAAAAGATTATATTTAGATGACAAACAAAGAGAGTTAAAAAGAAGGTAAGCCCAGCAGGAGTCAACAAGCAAAACTGAAACCTATATACAGTTACGTAATGTCTGGGGGAAGTGGCCGTTGCTAAGCGACAGCCGAGGTGCGAGTCACTTTTCAACAAAAACTAATTTAAATGACAATTGGTGGGACAATTAAAGAAGTTCAAGTAGTTTTATTTCTTTTGAAAATTTCCAGGGAGACGTACTCGACTTTTATTGGCGATTCCTAGGAGAGTGGCCATCTGGAATGTTTAGTGTTGGAGGGATAGGTAATGGAAGATAAAATGTTTCATGGTTTGGTCTTTATTTTGGCGATGGGGCAAATTGGGTCCTCTTTCAATACCGTTGCGTCGTCTGACTATATTTATTCTTGCTTAATCAGAATTTTTGTTGAGGTAAATCCTTACTTGATTGGTAGCTTGGAGGGAAGTATTTTTGGAGTGGAAGCAAGTATCTTTAATTTTCTGAATTAAAGGTATGTCCACTTTTATGTATGATGTATATATATATACTAGACGAATGACCCGGGCAACGCCCGGGTTTACCCGATTAAATGTTTTATTCAAACACTATTCGTTACAATTATAAATTGGCGCCGTGGATGTCACTCTTGTGAAACGTCCCGCTCCAAACTTTACAGTCAGATTAGTTACGATATAAATCTTCAAATCGAGCGAGCGTCTATAAATATTTCGATTTAGATCAAGTATTCTAATTATTAAGCGAACTATTATTAATAAAATTTTGAGAAGATTTCGATTTTAAACGTATTTATAACCTTGATAGAAGGCGCTGTTCGTGAGCTAAGTAGAATAATTTGAATATATAGTTTTAATATTTAATTTATATATAATTTAAAATAGCCTATCGTTTTCCTCGTATTTTTTTACCTATGTATGGAAATTTTGGTTTGAATTAGTGAACTACTGCGAATTTGTATACCGGACATACAAACCAACAAACAAACAAACAAACATACAAACATTCATTTTTATATATATAGAAGATATAATATAAATGAGTTTTAAAAATTGTTAAAAAAAAATGCATCGGCCGGAAATCGAACCCGGGCCGCCCGCGTGGCAGGCGAGCATTCTACCACTGAGCCACCGATGCGTATACAAAATGGCCTTATTTGGGTATTCATTCCATTCCGGATTACTCCGCGTAAAAAAATAGTTCTTCAAATTAAAAAAAGAAATAGCCAAAAATAATAAGCAAAATGTAGCCAAAAATTTTCCTCAGGTTTATAAAAAGCGACATGCAAAATTTGGAACCAATTGGTTCAGTAGTTTTTGAGTTTATCGCGAAACAGACAGACAGACAGGAATTGACTTTTATATATATTGTCGCGGAGATAAATAAAGCAAGGGGAAGTTTGGGGATAATTAGTTTATTATAAGGGAGAGATAGAGTGTACGACTTAGAGATAGAGTGTACGACTTACCCCAAGCCAGAGTTAATCCTCATTAGCGATCTCAGCTCCCCCCGCCGGCCAGATTCCGCGAACCCCTCACCCCCCTGGTGTCCAGGGATGATTGACAGGCGTCCCATGGGGCCTCTCGTAGTTGGAACCGCTGTGCCGCTTGACATTACTTCCTCCTTAGAGAAACAGCGACCCGCTGATTAGCTTGTCTCAGCCCTTGTTCTGGAAGGAAATCTATCACGGCTGGTGTTCCCCAGTAGAATAGAATGTTGTTCTTCAGGGTCCAGGTAGGGCTTCATCCGAATGACATGGACGATATCCTTGGCTTTCCGTGATCGGGGAGAGGGGTCCACGGGCTCTACTTCATAGGTAACTTCTGAAAGCTTCTTGGTCACCCTGTAGGGACCGAAGTATCTCTTCAGTAGCTTTTCTGATAGTCCTACTTTTCGGATGGGAGTAAAAACCCACACAAGATCATCCTTCTGGTAATAGACTGGAGTATGTTTCTGGTCGTAAAGTCTACGGTCTTTCGCCTGTGATTGTAAAAGGCGTGATCGGGAGAGTTGACGCGCTTCCTCAGCTCTGGTCACAAGTTCTCCAACATAGTCGTCAGAGATCTCATCTGGTAGGTAGGGTAGTACGGCATCGATGTAGGTCTCGGCCTCGCGGGCGTGGACAAGAAAGAACGGGGTGTAGCCGGTCGCCTCCTGTTTAGCAGTGTTGTAAGCAAAAGTTACATAGGGCAAAACTTGGTCCCAGTCCTTCTGCTCAACACCTGTGTACATGGACAACATGTCTCCCAGAGTTTTGTTGAACCTTTCAGTCAGGCCGTTGGTCTGGGGATGGTAGGCCGTTGTAAATCTGTGCACAATTCCGCACAGAGCATTGATCTCTTTTATTACTTGAGAAATGAAATTTCTGCCGCGATCTGTTATCATTTCTCTAGGAGCTCCATGCTTCAAGATGACGTCTTCAACCAGGAACTTAGCTGTTTCGATTGCTCCTCCGTTTGGGATCGCTTTCGTTATGGCATACCTTGTCATATAATCGGTGCACACAATGATCCAACGGTTTCCATCTTTAGAAACTGGAAATCTTCCAAGGAGATCAACCCCGATCTTATAGAATGGTTTTTCTACGGGCGGTATGGATACAAGTTGTCCAGCCGGACGTCGAGGCAATTTCTTCCTTCGTTGACACTCCCGACAATGGCTTACATATTGGCGAACAGTTCTGTAAAGGCCAGGCCAATAGAATCGCTTCTTGACTTTGTCATACGTTCGGGCGAAACCCAAATGCCCAGCTGTAGGAGCATCATGTAAATCTGCCATAACTTCCGATCTTAAGTGTTTAGGGATCATCATAAGCCAGGGTCTTCCAGTTGTGCTATAGTTTTTCTTGTATAAGATGCCGTCGATAATGCTGAATTCCTTTCTGGTGTAGCCCGAGTTTAAATTATCGATTATTTTAGCTAAATCCGGGTCTTTAGTCTGCTCTATATCGGCGTTGGTTGGTGACATCACAGCACTTGATTGATCGTTCTCAAGCGGGCTCCTTGACAGACAATCGGCATCCTTATGTTTGCGTCCGCTCTTGTAGATAACGGTCACGTCAAATTCTTGCAACTTCAGCGCCCATCTTGCCAAGCGGCCAGAAGGATCTTTCTGCCCTACCAACCAACATAGAGAATGATGATCAGTGACAACCGTGAATGGTCGACCAAACAAATATGGGCGGAATTTGCTAATAGACCAGACTACAGCAAGGCATTCTTTTTCCGTTGTAGAATAGTTATTTTCAGCCTTTGTCAAGCTTCTAGATGCATAAGCTATAGGCCGCTCCTTCCCACCTTGTATTTGTAGAAGAACAGCTCCAATACCATGTCCGCTTGCATCCGTGTGTAGATGGGTATCAGCGGATTCATCAAAGTGTCCCAAGACAGGCTCTGAAATTAGAGCTGTTTTAAGGACTTCAAACGCTTTCTCTTGAGCTGCATCCCAATAGAATTGCTTTTCAGTCTTCAGTAGGTCATGCAAAGATCTAGCTTTGTCGGCAAAGTTCTCAATAAATCTTCGGTAATAGGAACATAATCCAAGAAAGCTCCTCAGTTCAGAGATATTCCTTGGCCTCGGAAATTTAGAGACGGCTTCAACTTTATCTGGATCTGGATGAATTCCATTGGCGTCAACAAGGTGTCCCAAAATCTTTATCCTCCTTGATCCAAAAAGACACTTTTTGTGGTTCAAGCTTAGTCCAGCTTTCTGGATGCAGCTTAATACAAGTTGTAGACGACGTAGATGTTCCTCAAAGGTAGGTGCGTAAACTACGATGTCGTCCAGGTAGCAAAGGCACATGTTCCATTTAAGACTGCCCAGAACACTATCTATCATCCTTTCAAACGTTGCTGGAGCGTTGCAAAGACCGAAAGGCATTACTTGGAATTCATACAGCCCATCTGGAGTGATGAAAGCAGTTTTCTCCCTGTCTTTTTCGTCCACTTCAATCTGCCAATACCCGGACCGAAGATCCATCGTGGAGAAGTAACTAGAGCCAGCTAAACTGTCCAAGGCATCGTCAATGCGTGGCAGCGGGTAAACATCTTTTTTTGTTGTCTTATTTAATCGACGGTAATCAACGCAGAATCTCCAGGTCCCATCTTTCTTTCGAACTAGAATAACTGGAGATGACCAAGGACTTTCAGAGGGCTTCACGATGTGATTTTCAATCATCTTGTTCACTTCATCTTGAATTAGTCGTCGTTCACTTGGTGCTACTCTATAGGGCCGCTGTTTGATAGGAGACTGGTCGCCTGTGTTTATCTTGTGCTTCACAGTACTGGTGGGCTTAATAGGAGTACTCCCAAAGTCAAATATGCCAATAAACTCGTCAAGGCATGAAACAAGCTGTAACCTTTGAATTTCAGACAGCCCTGGATCTAGAGTAAGGTTTATCTTCTGTGACCATTCACGTGACTTTAGCTGCGTTTCTTGTAACTTATCGCTGGATTCAATAAGACTGCAGATATTCCCATTATCATAACTTTCCATGGTGCACATATTCATTCCTGATGGAATCAGTTGCGGCCAAGACGCTCCATTCGCCACCCAAATGCTACCTCGGCCGTGTCGAAATGTAACCAATGAGTTTGGTATAAGAACTTCCTTTCTTAATAATAAGTCCTTAGAAGTTGAGACTAAAACATCTCTAACACCACATATTTCTTCGTTTATCACGCTGATCTTCTTTATTGATTTAGGCGGGATGACAAAGTCGTCGGAAGCAAACAATCTCTGGTTTTCCTCCTCTCGAGATTCCAGGACGGAGGTTTCCCCGAGATGGAGTTCATTTCTGCCACAATCAATGACGGCCTCGGTGGCCTTGAAGAAGTCCCATCCAAATATGATGTCATGGCTGCATTCCACCATAACAACGAATTCAAATGAGATATTCAGACCATTAACTTCTATGTTCAGGACACATTTTCCTAGGGTCTCTATTAAATTTTTGTTTGCGGCTTTAAGAATGGGACCTGGTTCTTTGAAGAGAGGTGTCTTTAGTTCGCGTCGAAATTTGTCTGAAATAACAGAAAAGTCGGCTCCTGAATCCACCAATGCTTTAATTTTGCGTCCATTTATTTCGACCATAACAAAATTTTCTTTTAATTTAGCGGCGATGTACCCTGGAGGATTTTCCTCAATGGCGACCTCACCCCCGTTAGAAGCCGCTCCACTTAGTTTTTCACATTCTGAGGCATGGGAGAACGGCTGAAACGACGGGCTGGCGACTGGGATTGTCTTCGGGCTGGCGACCTTGCGCGGCTTGGATGTGGGGAAGAGCTCCGGTAGAAGTACGTCGAGGTTTGGGGCGTTACATAGTCGTCGTCGGCGTCATATCTCGGGGGTCGACTCGAAAATCCAACATTTCTTCCTTCTCCGCCATTCCTTGTCCTGGCTTCAGCAAAGACCTGCCGTCGTTCCCTACAATAACGGACGACATGTCCGGGTCGTCCGCAGTGGAAGCAGATAGGTTTGTCGTCGTAGGTTCTCCAATGTTCCGTCTTTCTGGGTTGGGTTGGTCGGTCGATATTATAATAGGGCGTTCGTGGTTGTTGTTGTACCACGTTGACTTGTGGTCTGGTAGGTTGTAGAGCACGGCTGACCTCTTCCCTCACAGTCTGTTCCAGGGCGTTCACCTCTCGGAGCGGATTGATCACTTCAGGTGCTGAGAAAACCTTTTGTATCTCTTCTCTAACGATGCGGCGAATTAAGCCGGCCAAGTCGTCTGAGTCGTCAACACACGAAATGGGCATTACGTTTGACAACCTGGCGAATTTCGTACGGCCGATCCGGCGCTGCTTGACGGTTGTCAGATGACGGCAGAACTTCAGGATCTCATCTACCGTCTGTATGTCTTTCGCCACCAATACCTGGTATGTGTCCTCCGAAATTCCCTTTATAATGTGAGCAACTATCTCACCTTCTTCCATGCGAGGGTTCACCTGGTGGCAGAGACTAAGAATCTCCTGGATGTATGACTCGCTGGATTCCTCGGCCTTCTGTGCTCTTGACTTCAGAACTTCCTCGGCGCGTCGAGCAGAATCCTCTTGCAGTCCGAACACACCGCGGAATGCGTCTTCAAAGCTTCTCCACGAGTTGAGTGATTCTTCGTTATTATCAAACCACCTTCCAGCAGTTCCGTTCAAGTAAAATACGACGTTGGCAAGCTTCATGGTCTCGTCCCATCTGTTGTACTTTGACACTCTCTCGTACTCTTTCAACCACTGTCCAGGGTTTATATTTCCATCTCCAGAAAAGGTAGAAGGATCTCGTTGGCGCTGACAAGGGAGGTAGGATCCGCTAACAGTAGGTCTGTGGTCGTCTTCCATTTCTATTCGTTGTGGCAAAGGTTGAAGAATTGGTTCACGTCCCTGTAGACGTCGACTTCTTCGAAGTTCCGTCACGCTACCCAGCGTCTCCGCCAAAATATGTCGCGGAGATAAATAAAGCAAGGGGAAGTTTGGGGATAATTAGTTTATTATAAGGGAGAGATAGAGTGTACGACTTAGAGATAGAGTGTACGACTTACCCCAAGCCAGAGTTAATCCTCATTAGCGATCTCAGCTCCCCCCGCCGGCCAGATTCCGCGAACCCCTCACCCCCCTGGTGTCCAGGGATGATTGACAGGCGTCCCATGGGGCCTCTCGTAGTTGGAACCGCTGTGCCGCTTGACAATATATGTATGATGATGTATATATATATATATATATACTAGCGGACGTACCCGGCTTCGCCCGGGTTTTACGAGTAAAGGTTTGTCTAACGAATCTCTCGATAAAGTGAACATTTTTTTCCCGGTCCCTTGAAAAATACTCGATAAGTTGAATAAAATCAATATTAATTGGTTCCCTCGGTAATTGGAAGTTAAAGGAATAGTATCTTGCCTTGGAATTGTATCATTATTCTTGTATGGATGTACCTGGCTTCGCCCGGGGTTTTACCAGAGTAAAGGTTTATTTAACGAATCTCTCGATAAAGTGAACATTTTTTCCGTGCTCGATAAGTTGAATAAAATCAATATTAATTGGTTCCCTCGGTAATTGGAAGTTAAAGGAATAGTATCTTGCCTTGGAATTGTATCATTATTCTTGTATGGATGTACCCGGCTTCGCCTGGGTTTTATCCGAGTAAATCTCTCGATAAAGTGAACTTTTTTTTCCCGTCCCTTGAAAAATACTCGATAAGTTGAATAAAATCAATATTAATTGGTTCCCTCGGTAATTGGAAGTTAAAGGAATAGTATCTTGCCTTGGAATTGTATCATTATTCTTGTCTCAAATAAATTACTGTGTCATCCTGAATTTTGTCTTTCCTAATTTTCTACATTACAAAATCATCGTATCATCATGATAATATTTAGAGCAGATTGTTGAATTATAACTGATAAATTAGAATATTTATCTTGATTATTTCTAGGCGAAAATTTATTTCAAAAAATTTATTTGCTAGAATCCTTCCCAGTACTATACTAAATAACTTCCCAAAGTTTCATGGCGTTCCAATGAGTGGTTTGGTCAGGCATAAAGGACAGACAGACACACACACACACACATACATTCATTTTTATATATATAGATATATATATTTATCTTTATGACGGTTGTAAACGGCAATCTCAAGTTAGGAAATGTGTGGCTTTGGCTGTTTGGTCTGGTAAGTCATTTTATCCTATGGCTCTCTGGAATTTCACCTAAAAAGGTTGCACATTTGCCATGTGATGTAGGTTTGAGGTAATTGCAAAAAATATGTGTTTTTGAGAGCCAAGGTCTACCTATAGAAGAGTTAGAAGTTTGTTAGTCTGATGCATTACTGAAATTTTGATGTGAAAGGAACTGAGTTTCGATTTTTTTTGGGGGGCAGAGTAAGAACATAACTTCAGATTTGAAAGCATAAAACTCATAATGGAGATTTTAAATTATATTATATTTTTTAGTTAAATATATTTATATTATATTTATATTAAAAGTATGAATTAAATCCAAAAGACAAAAAACCTCTCGCAATCAGTATCTTTTATTATTACAAATAACGGACGCTAGCTTTCGAACAATTAGTTCTTCAACGGGCGTTCTTACAAAACGAAATCAGATTCTTATTAATATATATATAGAGGTAATAGAAAAAATATATACAAATATTCGCTCAAAGATATGCTAAAAGGTAAATTAGAGAATTGAAAAATAATCAGATATGCAAAAACTTCTTTAAAACTAAATTAAGTTTAAAACTAAGTGGGGAAGGGGGGACATAGCAGAATTCGTTCTTCAAATTATTTTTAAAAAGGCAGCGGAACTGTTCCGGGACATCTATTCTTCTGTTTATGCTGTCTTTACAACCAGAAACTAAGGATTCCAAAATTAATCTTTCCCCTTTGTATCTGATGTTGTTGTAATGGCAGATGGGGTTATCCAGATCAAAACTATGTCCTGTGTTTAACGTGTGTTGGTACAGAAGGGATCTGGGGTCTTTTGAGCTGATATTGTATTTGTGTTCTTTGATTCGGTTTTCGATTTTTCTGCCTGTTTCTCCTACATAAACGGATTCACAATCGTTGCAGGCAACCGAATAGATCGCGTTGCTTTTATGTTGAACATTCGGTTGCCTGCAACGATTGTGAATCCGTTTATGTAGGAGAAACAGGCAGAAAAATCGAAAACCGAATCAAAGAACACAAATACAATATCAGCTCAAAAGACCCCAGATCCCTTCTGTACCAACACACGTTAAACACAGGACATAGTTTTGATCTGGATAACCCCATCTGCCATTACAACAACATCAGATACAAAGGGGAAAGATTAATTTTGGAATCCTTAGTTTCTGGTTGTAAAGACAGCATAAACAGAAGAATAGATGTCCCGGAACAGTTCCGCTGCCTTTTTAAAAATAATTTGAAGAACGAATTCTGCTATGTCCCCCCTTCCCCACTTAGTTTTAAACTTAATTTAGTTTTAAAGAAGTTTTTGCATATCTGATTATTTTTCAATTCTCTAATTTACCTTTTAGCATATCTTTGAGCGAATATTTGTATATATTTTTTCTATTACCTCTATATATATATTAATAAGAATCTGATTTCGTTTTGTAAGAACGCCCATTGAAGAACTAATTGTTCGAAAGCTAGCGTCCATTATTTGTAATAATAAAAGATACTGATTGCGAGAGGTTTTTTTGTCTTTTGGATTTAATTTTATGCGCAAGTTCTTTGATCTTAAAAGTATGAATGCAATTATTTATTTGGTTAACCTTGTTTTCTGGAGTCAGTGTGGAGATAGATTTTAGATAACCACGTTTTTGGCACATATCAGTAATGGAGGAGAAAACATATATAGACCAATATACATTTGACCATAAGAATGTTATAGCACTTTATAAATATATTTTAACTCAAATTAAAAAAATATATAAAAAAAATAAATTTTATAATTCAAAGATAATTTTATGTAAATAAAAAAATATTAGAATTTGACTACATTTTCACTTAGTTTGTGTTAGCACTCTACTCAACCATGTTGGGTTGGTGTATGTTAAATTTTTATTTGATCTAAAATATTCGGTAAATAAATAATTTTTAAAAACGTAAAATGGCTGCTGCTTCCCAACGTAGTGAGCAATCATTTCAACAAATTACTTCACAATTTATGAAATCAATCGATCTTCTATTAACATCTGCAAAAGGTATAAAACCACTAATTACCTCTCAATAGTTTGTACTAATATCTCTTTGCTTTCAGACCTTAACTTAGCGATTAAAAAGGACGATGAACTCCAAGAAAAACTCTTTTGGGAAGAGTTAGGTATGTAATTTGACACAATTTTGTTTAGAACACAATGTTTGAATACATCTTGTTATTTATATTGCCTCAATGTTAAAAAAAAAAAAAGTTGTTTACAATATTGTTTTGAAAGTAATTTAAAAAATAAACTTTAATGCTGTATCATTTATATTTGAAAAATATAAATATATAGGTGTTCAAACATTTACAGATGTCATTTAAACTATTTTCATTTTTGTACACTGTAATAAGAGATCGAATTTCTTTATCAATAGCTTCTTTCCATTCTTTTTGCCTAATTGCTTGATTGTAAGAAATGGGATCTTCACCATTTGTAAACAATCAATATACTGAATATAGTTCATAATCTTCTTGATACTTTGGTGGTTTGATTATTCGACCCGATCTTGTAGTTACACTTTCTTCTTTGTCTGATTGTTCCGATGTTTGTGGGGTTTCTTCCTCATCTTGAAATTCAGTTATTATTCTTTTAGGTTCTGTTTGGTCTGAGATGATTTCCTTATCAGATTTAGTTAATGTTTCATCAAATATTACATCTGTTGAGATCATTACTTTATCAGTTTCCGGATCCCAGATGCGATATCCGCTTCCACTGTATCCAACCATGATTGTTGATTTTGCTCTAGCATCTA
This sequence comes from Cordylochernes scorpioides, assembly GCA_030710605.1. Lineage (NCBI taxonomy): Eukaryota > Metazoa > Arthropoda > Arachnida > Pseudoscorpiones > Chernetidae > Cordylochernes > Cordylochernes scorpioides. Next base: position 69,505,097 of record CP092880.1, read on the forward strand.
GTTTTCTTGGTTTGGGTAGAATAAGTCTCCAAGCTCTTGAGCCAAAAACCTTAAGTTTGGATAGGTCATTTTGTTTATATACCATATGCTAGCCGGAGGTATTCCTTTGTTCGCACTTGTTGGACTTCTGTTTAATTTGTATGCTGAGCAGTAAATGGCTTCTCCCCAGAGATATTTTGGTAGATTTGTTTCTGCCAACTTTGTTCTCACTTTATCAATCAATGTTCGGTTCATTCTTTCAGAAGTGCCATTTTGCTGTGGTGTGTAAGGTGAGGTATATTCTATTTGAATTCCTTTTGTTCTGCAAAACTGCTTGAAGTTTCCAGATGAAAATTCCTTACCATTATCTATTCTAATTTTTCTTGTTAAGTTGAGTTTTTATCAACTTGATAAAATCAATTATGTTTTGTTCGGCTTCACTTTTTGATTTGAGAAGTCTCACTACTACAAAGTGTGAGTAGTCATCTATTAGTACCTGAAAATATATTTCTCCATCATATGTTGGTGGATCAATTGGTCCTGATAAGTCTGAATGAATCAGTTCTCCAATTTCCTTAGTTGTTTTCCAGGTTTTCTCAAATGATCTTCTTGTGCTTTTTCCTTTGATACAGGTTTCACATTTCTCTTGTGTAGCCCTAATTTCTTTAAACTGTATCTATTCAGATGTCCCAAAACTGTATCTATTCAGATGTCCCAATCTTCTGTGCCACAATGTGTCATCGGTTTTGACTGCATGCGCTGTAACACTTTCAGGGTTACTGTCTATTTCTATTTTAAGTGAGTACAAGTTTCTATAATTATTACACTTAAAATCATGGTTTCTTGTAATTATAATTACTTCATCTTGTTTAAATATCACTTGGTGGCCCTGTTGTGTAATTTTTCCTACTGACAATAAGTTCTGTTTAATACCATCAACTATTAGTCCATGGATTGCTATTGGGATATTATTGATCTTTACATTTAAAGTTTTGGGGGTCTGTGGAAGGCTGGTTAAACCGTTCGGTTTACGACCACTACGACCCGGGTTCGATCCCCGCATTGGACACTTTTTTCTGTTTAAAGAAAAAAAAAATGCTCCAATAGCCCCCCGATTCTTGCAAAAGTCCAACCCCACCAGCGAGTGCAAGTAACCAAACGGGGCTCTGGCACATTTGTAAGTGCAAACTCGAACTGCTTTCACATGTGTAGACATGTGGTGCGCTTACAGTAAAAAAAGCAGTCGCTAACTACCCACCATGATTATCATGGCCTGTACCACGTGTACTAGGGATAAGCAAAAAAAAAAAAAAAAACATTTAAAGTTTCACTTTTATTAGCTGACATCTTTTCGCCATTAGCGATATGAATTTCAACCTTATGTTCTAAAATCTTCACATCTGTCATATATTTTTCTAATTCACTTTTGATCAGGTTCTGTGTTGCTCCTGAATGAATGATCATTTTCATAGCAATCTATAGCATTCATTGCTACAAATGATAGTTTGTCATCCATCTGATAGGCTTGTTGTCTAGGTTGACTCTCTCTTTGTCTTTCATTACTCTCTTTTTGTGTTTGATTCTTTTCTCTTTTGAAAAATTTCTTTTTATTTCTACATTCTGTAGCCTTGTGACCTTTCTTGCCACAATTATAACATGTAAATGTGAATGATCCAAAGGTCATTCCTAGGTTCCCCTTGTTTATTTTTCCTTTTGAGTTCTTCATCCAGCAATCTTGCCTCTTAACAAATTCCATTTTGATTTCAGTATTTATTGTTTCTATTGCTGTGATTACATTTTCATACTCTTCATTCAATGACAATAACAGATGACATATTTTGTCAGATTCATCCATTTTGGAACCTATATTATCCAATTCACGAATTATAGAATCAAATTTAAGAAAATGGTCCTCTAATTTTTCATTATGTTTGCATTTTAAAGTCAACAACTTTCTTTTTAGTGTTAGTTTTGTAAACACGCTTTTTCTTTCAAATATATTTTCAAGCGCTTTCATCATTTCTTTAGCTGTTTTTGCATCTTTAATTATGTCTAGATGTTTATCAGTTAAACATTGAACAAGCGTAGATTTTGCCTTTGCATCCTTAATTGCAAATAACTCACGTTCTTTTTCATCGACAAAATCATTAATTTCCTTTTCTAATGTTAGATGTATTTGTTTTTCTTCTAACAATAGTTTAACTCTAAATTTCCAGCTGTTTGAATTTGTACCAGTCAAAATTGGCAAATTAGAATTAATTACGCTCATTTAAAAATATATTCAAAGTTGTACTTACTAAACACGTTCTTGATATTTCTTTGTTATTATTTAAACTTCAGTCTCATAATCTGTTATTTTTTAGTTTATTTAACATCATACAAAAATTAAGATAATATCTTATTTTATTATCTTTACCAAGATTACAAACATTAATTAGAGAATATATGACAACTAACAAAATGTAAACATTAGGGCTATACACATTCCTTTCTTCTGTACTGCCAGGGTTGCTGAAACAACATTTATTTTAACATTTCATTAATAAACTTTTTTTTTGTAACCTTTCATACAAATATATAATTACTACAGATCAACGTTTACCACTAGCAAATCAATCTTAAACAAGTTTCTTTACATGGGTAGGGAAAGATAAACATGGCAAGATGTCTTCCTACCTTCCATAATAACAAAAATTAAATGGCTACTTCCTAATCAGTAATTTAGGTGAGCAATAGTTTACCCAGAAATTATTTGAAAAAGTTTTTTTTTTTTTTTTTCCTTATCCCTAGTACACGTGGTACAGGCCATGATAATCATGGTGGGTAGTTAGCGACTGCTTTTACTGTAAGTGCACCGCATGTCTACACATGTGAAAAGCAGTTCGACTTTGCAATTACTAATGCCAGAGCCCCGTTTGGTTACTTGCACTCGCTGGTGGGGTTGGACTTTTGCAAGAATCGGGGGCCATTGGAGCATTTTTTTTCTTTAAACAGAAAAAAGTGTCCAATGCGGGAATCGAACCCGGGTCCTAGTGGTCGAAAACCAAACGGTTTAACCAGCCTTCCACCGACCCCCCATTTGAAAAAGTAAAAATTAATATTAATTAATAATAATAACACTGATAGACAAAACTTAAGGAAGTTGTACCTTATAGCATATATATATCGGGATTCAGAAAATAACTCTGAGAGATACAGTGATATATATCACTGTGCATCAAATATATCTCAGAGTTATTGTCTGAATCCCGATATATATATGCTATAGGGTACAACTTCCTTAAGTTTTGTCTATCACAGTGTTATTAATTAAGCTTGCAAATTTAAATAAAAAAGAAACTTTTTACCTGATATTAATTTTTTTACTTTTTCAAAAAATCAGTAATTTAAACAATAGAAAGGACCAATGTTCTACCATTTATTTATTTCGTCTCAATTTACAGGTGTTACATTCAAGTCACAGCTCACGAGTCACCTTGTCCTGGCTATTTACACATGACGTGGAGTAGAGGTGGTCCCCCTAGACCTTGCAGGAGGGCAGCTGTTGGGCGATGAGCTCTTGACTAAGTGTCAGGGCCGGGTCGTCGGAATCGGGGATTTATGATCTACCACTATATATATATGGCATATTATGATGCATTAACACACTATCTGTTATGTAAATTTGAGACTATTATAGACGCATATGATTATTTAAAAAATTAAACAATTTATACTGCCCTTACTTCAATGGAAAAATTAATGGGAGAGCCTGGCTCATCAGTGGTGAACGCTCACATTTTTAAAAATGCAATATAACAGCGGCATGGTAGATTAAACTGCCGAAACCGCTGGGAGGGTTCACCAATGAAGTGTGGACACAGAAGATAGATCAATTATAGGATGGAATTTCTAAACCTCTTTGTGGTCCTTAGACCTTTACAATCTGTGAAACTGATTTCCCTGACCTCTATGCTTTGGTTTAAATAACAAATAAAACAAGGTAATAAGACCAAATCCAAATAAATAAATAGTGTGTGACGTTTCGGTAACAGCGTTGTTACCATCTTCAGACAAAAGTACTGAATGAGAAATTTTACCACAGCATGTTTTAAATAGTTACTGTTATCTCAAGTGTGTAAACAAGATAACAGATAAGAAGAAGATAGTTATCTGAGAATAGCTATTTATTTATTTGGATTTGGTCTTATTACCTTGTGTTTATAATCTATAATCCAAATTGTGCCTGATCAATTACCAACAAACAAACTGGCCATTAAAATAACTATTATATAACCCAATTTGTATATTTTTCTTGAATAAAAATAGAAACACAGGATAATCAGATTAATAGTTAATAGTTTTTTATTTATCCCTAGTACACGTGGTACAAGTCATGATTATCATGGTGGGGTTGGTTGAAGGATGGTCTAAACAGTTGGCTTTCGACCGCTACGACCTGGGTTCGATTCCCACATTGAGCACTTTTTTTTTTTTTCTGATAAAAAAAAAAAAATGCTCCAATGGCCCCCGATTCTTGTAAAAGTCCAGCCCCACCAGTGAGTGCAAGTAACCAAACGGGGCTCTGGTACATTTGTAAGTGCAAAGTTGAACTGCTTTTCACGTGTGTAGACATGTGGTGCACTTACAGTAAAAGCAGTCGCTACCTACCATGATTTTCATGGCCTGTACTACCTGTACTAGGGATAAGTAAAAAAAAAAAAAAACAATAACACATTTGTACTATTTTTTTCACATTGTGTCACAGCTCACGTAATTCTGGCCTTAACTACCCGTTTCATGATTTTTCAGGATGCTTGAATGACCAATTTTTTGTTCTTTGAGGTACAGCTTGCACCACGCTGATGAGGGCCAACAGCCTGAAACACATCCGTGGTTAGCTTTTCTTGATTAATCAAGAATGGGTATTTGTCCAATTCTGGAATAATTAAAAATCAACGAGAATAGTTGATATTTATTCTGATAGATGGCGCAAGCCATCAGAAACTTTCAGTTGCACGATAAGGAGATGCCTTTTTTAAAAGTTAATAAATAGTTTTTTTTTATTTTGCTTATCCCTAGTATACGTGGTACAGGCATGATAATCATGGTGGGTAAAAGTAGACGACTGCTTTTACTGTAAGTGCACCACATGTCTACACATGTGAAAAGCAGTTCGATTTTGCACTTACTAATGTTTGGTCACTTGCGCTCGCTTTTGGGGTTGGACTTTTGCAAGAATCGGGGGCCTTCTGTAACAAATATCATACACTATTCATTTGGATTTGGTCTCATTATCCTGTGTTTCTAATCTTATTCAAGAAAAATATACGATTTGGGATATGTAGTAGTTATTTTTTTAATAGCCAGTAAAGTTTTTTTGTTATTTAAGACAATTCTACAAAACTGAAAGCATAGAACAAATGACCCACTACATCTCTGAATACACTATTGTTAACAAGGAGGAACGGAATAAGATCTTAAAGAACATTATCCAAGTCTACGTGAACCCATTTCAGCTAATCAGAATAATGTCTGAGAAAAAAATATATAGCGATAGAATTATTTAACTTTCATAAAGTGTTAGAGAACAAGGTAATCTCTAAGAACTAAAATTACAGAACAATTTCCTTCCATAGTTAATTTGTATAGTTATGTTGCATACTTTGATTTCCTTTTTCCTTCTCTCCTTTGTTTATATATGTCGTAAACCCAGGTAAGACAACAAGTGAGTTGGAAGCAGTCGGGGTTGAGTGGCAAGGCGTGCAGAGTGGGAAGTCCGCACGGGACAGTAAGGACAAAGTTTGGGATCAAAAGACGCTCTCCTAGTACGTCTCACGTGGCACCAGGACCAGGGGAAAGTTGAGGATTAACTGAGGAAAGCTCGGCGTCCTGCATGAAGCCGCGGGGGCAGAGAGGAGCCAAAACGGCGGCCACGAGGGCCACCGTGAGACCTAGCACTGAGTGGGCCTCTCCGAAAATATCCACTGTAACCTGACTAACTGTCAACATCCGGACCAATGCCCCTTCTTTCTCCCTCTCTGGATCCCCCGGGTGTCCGGTGGCAAGATGGTGTCACTTTGAGACGACTAGAAAAGACGTCATACTTTATTACTTACATATCACATTGTTTAAATTATGATATATATATATATATATTTTTCCCTTTCTTCATGAAAATGATGTATGGCGAGTCCTTACAGGACGGAAATGTCCTAATAAAGCTGTTGTTGTTGCATTTAAAACAAAGCATAGAGGTTGGTGAAATAGTTTAACAGCTTGTACGGGTCTGAGGAACAAAGAGGTTTAGAAATGCTGTCCTATCTACCTTCTGTGTCTAGACTTCTGTATAATTTACACACTTATATTATAGCCAATGTCCTCCATTACTTTTCTCCAAATTTTCAAACTTGTAATATCTATAAATATATTAACACAAAGCAATAACGCGCCATCTATACATATAAAATAAAAGGACCCAAGTATGGACAGTAGAAGTTCGTTTTATGTATAAAAGAAACATTCGCGCTTTTGGGTCCTTTTTTTTTTATCTATAAATATATATATATATTTTTTTACTTATCCTTTTAGTCTAAATTAGACAAGATCTTGGAGGTCGTGCTCATAAAGAAGCTCGAGAACTCTTCTTGGTTCTCTGTACAGGGATCCTTTGTCCTTTCCAATACAATTTAGTATATGTTGGGGAGTGGGGCCTCTTTGGTTTTGCACCTAGTGCACATGAGGAAGCTTTTGGTTCCCTCTTTATAGACTAGAGGGCACAGGTGACCAGATTTCCATCTGGCCAACTGTGTCGATTCCCTTCTGTTTAGTTGGAGGGTCTGTTTATCGGGGTTTTCTATTTGGTACCAAGAAAGGTGGAACCTATCTCTATGGTTCCTTATCAGTTGTAGTTTTATACTAAAATAAATATAAAATATAATAATTCTCTAAGATAAAAAAAAAAAAGGAAATAAGAAATGGTATCCAAGGATTGTTCCATTGTTGTAGTTGAGATTTGACTGGTGTCAGAGATGGATGTTCTTAGGCGTGTTTTTTCTAGGCTGTGCCTAGCTTGTTTCTTTGCTGTAGTTCTGTCAGGCTGCTTCTTGGTAGTGTACCCTCTCTTGTGTTTACCTGTAGCATTTTTTAACGCTGTTGTATCCGTAGTATCTTTGGTTTGGCCTTGTGCCATTTTTTATTTCAGATACTCGGATTATATTGGGTATCCACGTTTTATTTGCAAGATTGTTTTATTTTGCTTTGCCAGGCTAAGGGACCTTTGAGGGATTAAGGGAATAGGGAAACATTGGCATTTTTTAATCAAAATTCTTTTTCCATTGGCATTTTCGTTTCAAAATTTTCTTATCAGGTCCCTAAGCCCGGCAATACAGAACGAGACAATGGTGCAATATAAAACGTGGCATATTCCAATATAATTCTGATTGCTGGAATAGAGAATGGTACAGGATCTGACCCTAGGTACTACTAATACAGCAGAGTTAACTAATGTTGCAGTGAGCATAATTGTTGGGTACACTACCATTAAGTAACTTGGCAGAACTACAGCCTTGAAATGAGTTAGACATGGTCTAGAAAAACCGTCTTTGGGCATTCCATCTCTTTCACTGGTCCGTCTCGACACAGTCCGGATGGTCCCCTCCCTGATGCCAGGTCTCATCCTTGGGTCCCTTGAAGTCCTCTGATCAACTGAAGTCCTGCCTGCTGAAAGCCAACCTTCAAATCTCCTGCAGGGAATCCCAAGAAGAAATTGTTCTAATGATGAAGAATAACTTCCTGATTGTTTACCTATTACCCCGGATAAACAAGCCTCTTGGAATAAAGTTCATCCCTTGATATCGGTGAACCTCCAGCTGAAGACTTCTTACATCCAGTCTGTTGACATCCACAAGATATCTCTTGGATTTAAAATGGAATTTCTTGAACCAAAACTCTGAGCCCCAAATCATCTCTCTATTGTCATAAGGAAATAGAAACCCCTGCTCCTCTCTCTTATCCTGACATCTTACAAGCTGACTTCAATGGGACCATCCTAAGATACTGGAAATGAAAAATTTTCCTCTTCAATACCTTCCCTATCTCAAAATGTACCTGCCATCTTTCTTCCACAAGCTGGCTTCAACAGGACCGACCCGAGATACTCTGGCAATGGCCTCCTACAATCCTCTTCAATACCATCCTTCTCTCTAATCATATACCTGGCATCTTACAAGCTGACTTCAATGGGACCAATAACCTGAGATACTGGATACAACCAATTCTCCTTTCAATCCTCTTCAATATCTTCACTCTCTCAAAATGTAACTGGGCTTCCCACAAGCTGGCTTCAAAAGGACCAATCTGAGATACCCAAAATGGCTAATTCCCTCTTCAATACCCTACCTCTCTCTGACCATATACCTGGCATCTTTCTTCTACAATGCTGGCTACAAAGGGACCACCAACCTGAGATACTGGAAATGACCATCTTCAATCCTCTTCAATACCTTCCCTTTCTCTCACCATATACCTGGCATCCTTCAAGCTGGCCACAAAGGGACCAACAACCTGAGATACTGGAAATGACCATCTTCTATATCTTCCCTCTCTCGACTGATCATCTGTATGTCAAAGGCAAAATAAAATCAATTATTGTAATAAGTTTTCTATTAAATCTCCATTACAACTATTTTCACCCAGAGTTGGTTAGTTCTGTAAGGCAACAAAAGGATTTGAATAGACATACTCTTAATCTTACAGTTGCAAAGTAATAAAACTAAATCTAAATAAATAGTGTGTGACGTTTCAGTAACAATTTTGTTACCATAATGAAATAAACTTTTCTTATATAAACCACTAAACTTTTTTATTTTTACAGAAAAAGAAGATCAAGCATTAAAGTCCCCTTTAATACAATTAATAAAAAAAAAAAAAAAACCTATATCTCAAAATAATTCTTTTATATATCGTATCGTATATGGCGTTCAGCCAACCGAAATATTGGCAAATAAATCTTTTATTCAATTCAATATATGTCTTTTTATTATCTAATATTCTATATACAGTTACGAGCATCATGCGTCATCTCTGTCACCGTTTGCTTTTTCTTTGGAATGGCGCTCTCCTATTGGTTGGCTACGATCACATGGCTACGATGGCGCCGCCACTACGCGAGACACTTTGTTTTTGACTTTGCCCCCCCCACTCGCTTTTTGTTTTTTGTAACTATTGTGTTGGAGGGGGTCGCTCCTTAAATAAATGCATTTATTAATAACTAAATGGAATCCTCTCTTTCTTTTTCCCAGTAAGAGACGCCTACGGAAGCCAACAGTACATAGACAGATAAAGCACATAGGCTATAGTTATTAACTAATATATGCATTTATTTAAGGCGCCAATTTATAATTGTAACAAATAGTATTTGAATCAAAACATTCAATCGGGTAAAACACGGACGTTGCCCGGGTCATTCGGCTAGTATATAATATATATACAACAAAAAATAAATTTATTTCTAAATCACACAGATAGATAAGAACAAAAAATATTTTCTTAATACAGTAAAGAACCTCTCTGTAAAGGATAACATCTAGCTACAGAGAGAGAGCTAAAGTGCCCTTTAGACATAGGTGTCTTCTCACCTGAAAGAGTTGCTATATAGTAACAAATGGTAATTTTGACAATGAATAACTATCCATTGTAGATAGGTGTTCTCTCATGAAAGTCTACTGTATTGCTAAAGAGAAGAAGAAAAAAAAAAAAAAACTACCTACAATTTTGAACCAGAAATCTTATATTTTCAATATAAAAATTTGATGATCAATGCTCCTCTCTTGGCCGAAGAAACACAACTCGCAGAATAACTTTTGAATTCAACACCAATTGTCTGGTTAAAGTCATATGACAGTGTACAGCTAATCAAAGCATTAGGAAGAAATAGACAACAAGTAGTAATACAGTAGAACCTACCTCCCTGTAAAGGACATCTAATTGCAGAGCTAAAGTGTCCTTTAGGGAGAGGTGTACTCTTACCAGAGAGTTGCTAAATTGTAAAAATGGTAATTTTGCAAATACTAAGGGGAGGTTCTACTGTATATGTAAATACGTACTAGATATCCCAATGTAACATGATTAAAAATAGCATAACAGTTACAAAATGTTGATTAAAAAGTCAACACGTCAGCTTGGCAGTATCATGTAATCATAAACAGAACAAGAAAGTTTTATTGAGAGTCCACCACATCCAGTCCAGGCAAGGTGAGGTCCAATTCATAAAGATTAAGTAATTTCTCCCCGGGGAACTTCCATAAGTCATTAGTGAGTTTTATGACTGCCGTCATGGACACCGACAAACAGGCCGGACAAAAGCAGATCATCTCTCTTGTGCAGTTACACCCTCTTGGACCTTGTTGTGTCTTCAGCGCTAGCCTCTCTCCTAGGTGCTATCCAACCTGCCTTTGTTTTACCTAGATGTCTAACCACGAGACCCCATGAATACTAAGGCTTGTGCTACGACATATATAGACATTAGAACCTCCCTGTAATGGACACCTAATTGCAGAGCCAAAGTGTCCTTTAGGGAGAGGTGTCCTCTTACCGGAGAGTTACTAAATAGCAAAAATGGCAATTTATCAAATGAAAACTGTCCTTTGTAGAGAGATTTCCTCTAGCGCATGTGTCCTCTCGTGGAGGTTCTACTGTATATACAAAATTAAGCTGTAACCTTGTCACACATTAACCTATGGTACCTTGTATATTGTAGCCTTACATAGTTGCATGTTGCAACACTTATGTAATGCTGTTGCAGCCAAAGCTCTGGACCTGCTCCCCCATGAGGTGTACAAGGTAACGCTCCTTTTTGCTCAACCTCCCTACCCCACGCTGCAGGAGAGTTCCAAGATTCTTGAGGGACTGGAGAAGTGCACGATGGGCTTCTTCCGTATTGTCCACGGGGCCCCACATTTCCTGGGTAGGTACTGGGACCCTCCTTAATCATCACTGCACATGTAAAAAAAACCTTGTGATAAGGCACAATTTGGATTATTCTATATACAGTTACGAGCGTCATGCGTTCTTAATTCTTCATCTCTGTCACCGTTTGCTTTTTTTTTTGGAATGGCACTCTCCTATTGGTTGGCTACGATCACGCCACCTTTGCCCCCCCCCCCCCCCACTCGCTTTTTGGTTTTTGTAACTATTGTGTTGGAGCGGGTCGCTCCTTAAATAAATGCATATATTAGTTAATAACTAAATGGAATCCTCTCTTTCTTTTTCCCAGTAAGAGACGCCTACGGAAGCCAAAAGTACATAGACAGATTAAGCACATGGGCTATAGTTATTAACTAATATATGCATTTATTTAAGGCGCCAATTTATAATTGTAACAAATAGTATTTGAATAAAAACATTCAATCGGGTAAAACACGGGCGTTGCCCGGGTCATTCGGCTAGTAGATTATAAACACAAGGTAATAGGACCAAATAAATAAATAGTGTGTGATGTTTCGGTAACAGCATTGTTACCATCTTCAGACAAAAGTACTGATGTCTGAAGATGGTAACAACGCTGTTACCGAAACGTCACACACTATTTATTTATTTATTTGGATTTGGTCTTATTACCTTGTGTTTTAATATTATTATTAATACAAAGCAATAACTTGCCATCTATATATAACAAATGAAGACATTAAGACACGAATGTTTCTCTTACAAATAAATCGAACCTCTACCATCCTTACTGCGATGAAAAATTAAGTTTTAAATGTAATTCTACTGTCCTAAAAGCATTTCCATAGTTTGATTAAATACCATAACTGAGATTCCACTCTACAGTGTAGTATATATAAGCAGAATGATCCAATACAGTATTAGAGCTCTAAAGAAACGGTCTGGTAGATTAAAAATTGGTGAAAGCGCTGGGAGGGTTCACCACTGATGAGCCAAGCCCTCCCAATATTTTTCATCGCAGCAAGGACAATAGAAGTTTGATTTATTTGTAAAAAAAAAACATTCATGTCTTCATTCATTATTATTTTTGTTCAAAAATTTTCACTAAGTAATCTTCAGATGGCTCTACTATTGTATTGGATTGGTTCTCCTACCTTCGTAAATAATACAAGATGATTATTACCTTACCCAATTGGGAGAATTTGTATGGGGCAAGTCTCTAATAAAGTCTTTTGTGTGTGTGTGTGTGTATTGGATTGGTTCTAAGGAAACCACTGAGAGAGTTAACTACTGATGAACCAAGCCCTCACATTCAATAACTTTTATCATTGCAGTAAGGTCTGTAGAGATAATAAATATTTAATGATATCACACACACACACACACAAGCCTTTTTATTGGGGCATCCAGCCCTATACATGATTCCCCTCTACGGGATTTAGCAAAAGAAGTTATTTCAAAAGTAAAAACCAGAATACAAGAAGTAATAAGGAAAAAGAAAAGAGAGAAGAAAGAATAAACAAACAAAAAGAAATATAACCATATATACAAAAAATAAACATACAGAGCAAAAGGAACCATACATGATTAAATATTTAAATTAAAGTACCAATGTTTAGAGTATGTCAAAGTTAGGATATCATTGAGAGGGCTAGTGTGGAATCAGCCGCATTCAATCTTCGCTTTCTTCCTCCAAGCAAACCACGACATTCAGCGAATCCATTATTCTCCAACGGACATTGAAATATTTAATGATATCATTAAAAATTAAAAACATTGTTACAAATTTTTTATCTATAGATGGCAATGGAAATTATAAACATTATCAGATCATTTAAAAACACAAGGTAATAAGACCAAATCCAAATAAATAAATAGTGTGTGATGTTTCAGTAACAGCGTTGTTACCATCTTCAGACTTCAGTACTTTTGTCTGAAGATGGTAACAACGCTGTTACTGAAACATCACACACTATTTGGATTTGGTCTTATTACCTTGTGTTTATAATCTATAATCCAAATTGTACCTTATCATTTTTTGTTGTGTCTTATTACCTTGTGTTTATAATCTATAATCCAAATTGTGCCTTATCAGATCATTTAAGAATGTAAACTTTAGAAAATAAGAGTTTTCCTTGAAAAAGGGGTGACAGAGGTTCATTGGAAATAAAAGTATATACAGTCTACTCTCGTTATAACGCCACCATCCGGATTTTGCAAAAAAACGGCGTAAGGCGAGGGTGGCGTTGTATCGAACACGTTTAAAATGTGAAATTTAAAGATACAATAAATTATATTTATAACAATTACTAAAACAACTTATACCCTAAGTCAATATATAGAATGCCGGCATTAATTAATTAATATGACAAATTGGAATAATTAATTTATTTTTATTCATTAAAAAGTAATTACATTTTCTTGAAGAAGTCTGTGATCACAACTTGTGTTTTCTCTCCCTCACTTATGGCATAGACACGGCGTAACAAATCCGCAGATAGATTGACGTCGTCAGATGTTGCTCTCTTGGAGTGCTCAAGAAACAACAAAACTGTCTCAGCAGCTGTTCTGGCTTCCCTTAACGATGGTAGGCGCTGGGTCACTGTTGCATCATCATCCTCGCCAAGTTCTTCTTTCGCTGTAACAGTGGACACCAGAAAATTGTCATCTGTTAGCTTCATTTCCGCCTCCTGGGAATCATCAACCAGTTGAAACTCCCTTTCAGTCATCAAATTCTCTGGTGTAAGAGCGAAGATGTCGCGAATGCGATCGAGCAGATTTCCATAATTAAGAGGCTCAACTGCAGCAGTAGAAGTGAAGCGAATAATGCCTGTGTGATTCCAGCAGTTGCTGATGGAATCAGGGCTCACAGAATCCCAAGCCATTTTCAAATAGCGCACAGCGTAATCCAGACGTAATTCTGTGGGTAGATGGGCATCTGCCAATTCCACCATTTTCTGGAGTTGAAACTTGCGATATTGAGCCTTGAAACTTTTGATGATGCCACTATCCAGTGGTTGCAGACTGGCAGTCATATTTGGTGGAAGGAAGTGTATCTTTATGTTGCTGAGACCATCATTAGGGACGCAGTGAGACGTTATCTAACAACAGTAGGATACGACGTCCTTCAGAGACAAGCTGCTTGTTGAACTGCAGTAGCCATTCTTGAAAGATGCTAGAGGTCATCCATGCTTTGCTGTTAGATGTGTAAGTGCAGTAGAAGTGTGGACTAAAGTTTCTGAAGCATCGAGGCTTTGCCGATTTTCCAATAATCAGCAATCGCCGCTTGTCTGTTCCAGTAGAGTTGCAGCACAGTAGAACAGTGATTCGTTGCTTCATCCTTTTGACACCACGGCAGTTTTCATCTTTGTGAGCAAGTGTTCGGTCAGGAATGAGCTGAAAAAATAATCCTGTTTCGTCTGCATTGTATATGTTAGCTGGATCATATCCGGAGTTCGCCAGAATACTGTTCAAATTTGCAAGATGTTCATCAATGATAGCTGGAGAAATCGATGCGCCTTCCCCACAGAGCCGTCGTTGCGAAATATGGAATCTCCCTTTAAATCGCTGCAGCCACCCACTGCTGTACGCGAAATTTTCTGGTAGGTCCAAATGCTCGCCAAGTTTTTTTGCCTTTTCTCTTAAGAGATCATCAGTAATAATAATATTATTGGCACGCTTTTGGGTAAACCAGTTGAAGAGAGCGTCTTCCAAGTCACTAAATTTTCCGACTCTTTGTCTCTTTGAAGAAACAACACTATAATTTTCCCACTTCTCAGCCTGAGTGAGAATATTACGGACAGTTGTATAGTTGTTCGTGGAAGTGAGAAACTGAGAAACGTTTTCCAATCTCATTCTTCGACATCGTAGGGTTATTTCTTGCCAACTGGCATATCTCCTTCTTCTTTTCGATGGTGATCGACTCACGTTTACGCTTTTGGGAACTCATGATACGACAATAAAGTTGTTGTGTTGACGTTAGCAAAGGATGAAGCGACTGTGTATGTCCCAGGAACAAGCAGGAAAAGGGTCTGCTGGCTGTTCACACAATCTGTTATCTGTTGTGTCAACAGCAAACAAAGTCCGGCGCCATTGGCGTAAAAAATGCAGACAGGAAAGGGGGAGGGGGAGGGTGAGAGACGTTGTGAGCGGCGCTATAACGAGTGGTTTTTGCTACTTGGGATACGAAAAATCAGCGGCGGAAGGCGAACAGCGAGGGAGTGCCGTTATATCGAGAAAAATACATTGATGTCGATTGGGACAATACGAAAAAGCGGCGTAAGGCGAGGGTGGCATTATGTCGAGTGGCGTTATAACGAGAGTAGACTGTATTAAAAAAAAGTTTGAGACCTAAATAATTGATATCTCTGCAGCTAAAGTTACTTGTGGTGGTGTTCCAGGTCAAACCCTTCTGACCAAACTCAAGAAGAAAGCTGTCTATGTCCTAGAAGCCATCCTCGCTGTCGCCAGAGCTCTCAACTCTAATGAGTAAGTTGTCCCTGACTAACTGTCCGCCACTATTTGGTTGGGTTGGCCACAATGAAAACTCTCCTCTGCTTTGTGCAGATTTTTTTTTTATTAGTCGCTTTTGATAACTTAGTTGATTATAATACCCCCTTCTACCATCCAAATAATCTATTTTTATTCCCTGACTGGGTGAAGTAGAATGAGTCTTCCTTTGTCATTAAGACTGAGAACACTACTCAGTGGCAGGCCGACTTAGCTCCAAAAGAAATGGCCGCCTCTGACATGAGGAACAGACACCATGTGCAGCCGCTCCTAACATGGAGTACAGATCATCCTGTATCCCTGGATTAGGAGCCCTTACAGGGTATTATCAGCCGGGCCAGCTGAACCCAGGTTTTTAAGCAAACTTGTTACTGCTCCCCCTCCTCATTTTTCATCCAGGCTTGGGTACGGCAAAGAAGGAGTTGAACAAAGCTCTGATTATCTTGAGTGACAGCCGATGCAGTATGTAAATTAGATATCTATATATAGTTTTCTCAGCAGTATTTGGTACAGAAGTGGTTTGCCAGTGCCTTCTTCTGTCTATGCTGATGGCCAAATATATTTATCTCTTCTACCTTTTGGGGTGATCTCTTCTCCCAAAGACAAGAGAGTGTCCTTCTTCATTACAAGAATGAATTTGAAAACCTATCCCAGGTTTCATTTGGTCCCTTTTGTGTTAGCCATTCTATTTAGGATGTTCCTCGTCCTCTATTTGAGTTGTGATGGCACTAAAAAGTACAAATAAGGTTTTTCCATTCTTTAGGATTGAGACCAAATGACATTTCTCCAAACCCCCCAGTACTTGTTAGAGGACCATTAAAATCTAGAATCTTGTTAAATTCGAGATGCTTGAAAATTTTCTCTCACAATCCCTCTTCTTCTTCTTTCTTATCTCCACTCAATCATATTAAGGTATCAAGCTTGTAGAGCTTTTTGATGGTGTCTGTCGGGGAAGAGTAGAGCTCATCAATGGATGAGTCAATACAGTCAATAATGTGTTTTGGGGTTGCAAGTTGAGAATTGCACTTAGTACATAGTGGTAAAATCTTGCAACCATTCTGGAAAGTCATTGTCCGTAGATGACCAGACTTAAGTCTGGAAATCAGACTGATGTTCTCTTGGGAGCTGGCTTCAGGTAGGACAATCCCTGAACTCGCTGTGTTTAGAATGTATTTACGCATAGAAAAAAAAAAAGTAATTCCACCCCGGGCAGTTTCTCCATTTTGTACACAAGTTGTCCAGCTTTGCGCAGAAGCGATATCGTAGCCAATGAGGATCTTCCGAGGCACAATTATCGCTAGTTGAAAACTTTACCCACAAGTTGTCGTCCAGAACAGACTGTTGGCACCTGCTAGCCCCAAGAGTGTGCGTCATTTTCACGCATCATAAACAGAACGGTTCGTAAATTGTCAGCTGGTGTGGTTCTATTTTGAGAATTGGGAGGCCTAGCTAGGTGCATGATTTGTCTCGGCGTGACAGACCATGACTGTTGAAGCAAGACTTGCTTTATTTTTGTTTTAGCGTTTGCTGCGTGTTTTCTTCTCTTGCTCTTCAGATGGAAACTTTTACTTATCACTATAGAGCATCTATAGCACAAGGTAATAAGACCAAATAAATAAATAGTGTGTGACGTTTCGGTAACAGCGTTGTTACCATCTTCAGACAAAAGTATGAATGAGAAATTTTGTCTGAAGATAGTAACAATTATGTTACCGAAACGTCACACACTATTTATTTATTTGGATTTGGTCTTATTACCTTGTGTGTATAATCCAAATTGTGCCTTATCAGAGCATCTATAAGTTATGTTTCAGATTTTTTTTTGTGAATCCGAGGCTTCTGGCTTACTTTAAAATGATTCCACATGATGCTGAAATAAGAAAGAAAAACTTCTTTGTTGTATTTGTGCCTGAGGACAAGTCTTTTACCTTGGAGACAGTTTTAAAAAAAAAGGTTCCCTATTTGAATTTTTAAAAAATGTTGATATTTTTCGGTCGATATGTAACAAATACATTTACTGGCAATGTGTTTCTTTTTCAATAATATCATCAAATATTATCTCTACAGACCTTCCTGTGTAGATATTTGATGATATTATTGAAAAGAAACACATTGACAGTAACTTTATTTGTTAACAAATTTTTTTGATAGATGGTAATTGAATTTATAAATTTTTCTGTCTATTTTCTATTAAACCGGAATCTCATCTTCTTCTTTCTTATCTCTACTCAATCATATTAGGGTACCAAGCTTGTAAAGCATGAGATCATGACTGGGTGAAGTAGAATGCGTCTGCCTTTGTCATTAAGACTTGGAGCACTACTCAGTGGCAGGTCGACTTAGCTCCAATATGAAATGGCCGCCTCTGACATGAGGAACAGACGCCATGAGCAGCCGCTCCTAACATGGAGTACAAACGCTGCTCATCCTGTATCCCTGGATTAGGAGACCTTACAGGGTACTATCAGCCGGGCCAGCTGAGCCCAAGTTTTTTAGTGAGCTTGTTACTGCTCCCCCTCCTCCTTTTTCATCCGGGCTTGGGACCGGCAAAGGCGGAGTTTCTAACATTAGTTTCACATTGGCTGACCTTGCCTAACATTAACTCCCATTGACTGACCTTGCCTGTCCTTGTTTGTCTACAGATCTGAGAAGATGCTGGTGGTAGCCGCCCAGGTGGAAGAAAGCTGCTTCAGTCTTGGAGAACTCCCAAAAAGTGAGTTTGAAGTTTCAATTCTCTTCTTCTCACTGCTCTCACAAACATGTTAACATTTCAAATATCATCATCATTATTTTTTTTGCACCCCATTCTAGCGCTGTAAATTATAAAAAAAAAGTTTATCATTACTAAATTAAAAGAAAAGTAGCCTTAAAATTGGAGCAATTTTTTTTTTATTTCTAAAAAAAGTGCCCAATGCGGGGATTGGATCCTGGGTTATGACTGTAGGAAATGAACAACCTCTCAACCATAATCTCCCCCCCAGTGTTGATGATGCTATTTATCTACCTAGTATTGCCTTGGTCACTTGTTTTAACTTTGTTGGGGTATGTAATACTGTACAATTTGTATTACAGATAAGAGAAACATAAAATCTTCTTCTTCTTTCTTATCTTCACTTAATCATATCAAGGTATCAAGCTTGTAAAGCATGACAACCATCATGATCGGGTGAAGTAGAATGCGTCTGCCTCTGTCATCAAGACTGGGAGCACTACTCAGTGGCAGGCCGACTTAGCTCCAAAAGAAATGGCCGCCTCTGACATGAGGAACAGACGCCATGTACAGCCGCTCCTAACATGGAGTACAAACGTTGCTCATCCTGTATTCCTAGATTAGGAGCCCTTACAGGGTACTATCAGCCAGGCCAGCTGAGCCCAGGTTTGTTAGCGAGCTTGTTACTGCTCCCCCTCCTCCTTTTTCATCCGGGCAATTTGGGAACGGCAAAGGCGGAGTTGAAACATAAAATAATAAGACCCTATCTACAGTGATAAGTTACAATTTGGATTATAGATTAAAAACATTAGATAACAACACCAAATCCAAATAAATAAATATGGTGTGACGCTTCAGTGACAACATTGTTACTGAAATGTCACACACTATTTCTATATATGGATTTGGCCTTGT
>CP092880.1:69524235-69539399 GCA_030710605.1 Cordylochernes scorpioides
TACCTTATGTTTGTTGGGGTAATTGAGGTGTGATAAGTTTGCTATAATATTTGGACATAAGAGAATCTGTTTTGTCTCATCTCTTCAGTATCACCTTGTTATAACAGCCTGAAATCTCCTGGCTGTAGGTGATGAAGCAAGGTTCAACTCCAGTGTGTTTGTTATAAACGGGTTTGTTGTGCAGGCAACAAGAAAGTAATTCAACACATCTTCGAGGAGCAGCTAGAGCTGGTGGTTGACGCCTTGTCAGAGCTGAGCATGGTATGTTGTCCCTCGCGTGTGTCACTTTTCTCTATGAGGGGGTCGGTGGAAGGCTGGTTAAACCGTTCGGTTTACGACCACTACGACCCGGGTTCGATCCCCGCATTGGACACTTTTTTCTGTTTAAAGAAAAAAAAAATGCTCCAATGGCCCCCCGATTCTTGCAAAAGTCCAACCCCACCAGCGAGTGCAAGTAACCAAACGGGGCTCTGGCACATTTGTAAGTGCAAAGTCGAACTGCTTTCACATGTGTAGACATGTGGTGCGCTTACAGTAAAAAAAGCAGTCGCTAACTACCCACCATGATTATCATGGCCTGTACCACGTGTACTAGGGATAAACAAAAAAAAACCTTTCTCTATTGATGTTATCACTATCATGGACTATATATACAGTCATTGGACCAGTGGTATAAACCTCTGGTTTTCAACAGCCATCATCCGGGATTGAATCCTGCACATTTTGGACACTTTTTTTCTAATTAAAAAAAAAAAAAAATGCTTCAATGGCAACATTGATTCTTGCAAAAGCCCCAACCGCACCAGTGAGTACAAGTAACCAAACAAAGCTCTGGCACATTTGTAAAATTCCCATCCCTGGACACTTTTATTTTTACGTTTATCATTACCTCTTCACAATTCATCCTTTCATACTTCATCCCTAAGATTAGAAATAATCGTTATTTCTCCCCTTAAAATAAATTTCGATTTTTCGTTTAAAAGAAACACATGCGGGATGGTTTTCAAATGTCGTTCTACATTTGTAAGTGCAGAAGTCGAACTGCTTTCCACATGTGTAGACATGTGATGTAACTTACAGTAAAAGTAGTCACCAACTATTACCCACAACATGGTTATTATGGTCTGTATCACATGTACTAGGGATTATAAATTTTTTTTTTCTGGCAATAAAGTTATCTGAGTAAGAGTTTCAACAACGCACAACCTATGTTGAGGAATGCCATTGTAGAATGTTGTTTATAAAGTGGTGATTGCCCCTTACATGAGATTTTGGTTGTGCAGGAGATCGCCAACGAGCCGCCACAAGAACAACCTCCCCCAACCAACGGCTATTGCCTCCCACCCGCATATCATCTCTGGACTAACGCAGAATCTGACCTTCTGAAGGCCGCGCGAGGGCTGGTAAAATGTGCAAGAGGGATCCTTAAGAAAACTTCCAGCGCGATTCTCCAGCGGGACATTGAAATTCAGCACAATGCTCTACTGGATGAGCTTGGCCATTTAGCAGAGAGCACCAGTGACGCTGTGGACAGCCTGGTTATGGAGTGTAATCACCCGCTCTGCTACCAGACCATTCGCAACTCGGTGAGCAACTCCTACTTGTTTCTTATCCCCTTGTGTAAAGATTACACAAATTCCATGAGTTCATGCTCCTCGAGTTGTTTTATGATAAGCAGCAGCCTCTCCCAAAGATCCTGTTTAGTGCATCGAATACAAGCCAAAATGTGTTCTGGAGCTGCAGGTGCCAAGCTATATTTTGTTGTTGTTGTTTCTTATCCCCTTGTGTAAAGCTTATACGAATTCCGTGAGTTCATGCTCCTCAAGCTGTTTTATGATAAGCAGCGGCCTCTCCCAAAGGTCCTGTTTAGTGCATCGAATACAAGCCAAAATGTGTTCTGGAGCTGCAGGTCCCAAGCTATATTTTGTTGTTGTTGTTTCTTATCCCCTTGTGTAAAGCTTATACGAATTCCGTGAGTTCATGCTCCTCAAGCTGTTTTATGATAAGCAGCGGCCTCTCCCAAAGGTCCTATAAGCTATATTTTGGGCAAGTGGGGTAGATTTTGTTGTTATTTTCTATCTTCAATGGCTTGAGATGGCCTGTTCTAAATCTTGTTGTTTGGTGCTGTCTATTTCTGAGATTCAGAGCTCTTCTTGGGTCTCCACTCCACTGTACCAGCTGTGCTGCCAGCTTATGGACCGAAAAGTCTGAGAGACCATCTGCTTCTAGGATGTACCAGCTGTGCTTAGATAGGATCTTCCAGTTCTTTTGTTTTGGCTACTGTCTCTATTTTCTCCTCTTTTATCTCCGGTACTGTAAAATCTCCTCCCGCTTGAGAGACATTTAATTGTCTTTATCAGAGGTAGTGGTCTCTTATTGGAGATGGGGTTATCAAATAATATTTTTTTTTTCAATTTTTTTTTTTTGCTTATTTCTAGTACACGTAGTACAGTCCATGATAATCATGGTGGGTAGAGGTTGGTGACTGCTTTTACATGTAAGTGCACCACATGTTGAGTACTGTACACCATATGAGTGTATGACCAAATTTAAATAAAGAGTGTGTTAGATTTGGTCTTATTACCTTGGGTTTCTAATCTCTAATATCCTACAAGGCCGCAGTCACCGTTCGGAGGAGATTAATAGAATCGCCGAATGTCGTGGTCCATTTGGATGAGGAAAGCGAAGACTAGAACGCGGCTGATTCCACACTCGTCTTTTCAATGATACGCTAACCTTGACGTATGTACGTTGTGGCCACTGGACATGTGTCGGACCTGGAGGCTGTTGTTGGGTTCTGTGCTACCTGGAGTATAGGAACTCCATCAATGCTTCCTTCCTGTGGTGAATCTGTATAAGACCCTGGAGGCTGTTGTTGGGTTCTGTGCTGCCTGGAGTATAAGAGCTCCATCAATGCTTCCTTCCTGTGGTGAATCTGTATAAGACCCTGGAGGCTGTTGTTGGGTTCTGTGCTGCCTGGAGTATAAGAGCTCCATCAATGCTTCCTTCCTGTGGTGAATCTGTATAAGACCCTGGAGGCTGTTGTTGGATTCTGTGCTGCCTGGAGTATAGGAGCTCCATCTATGCTTCCTTCATGCGGTGAATCTGTATAAGACCCTGGAGGCTGTTGTTGGATTCTGTGCTGCCTGGAGTATAAGAGCTCCATCAATGCTTCCTTCCTGTGGTGAATCTGTATAAGACCCTGGAGGCTGTTGTTGGATTCTGTGCTGCCTGGAGTATAGGAGCTCTATCTATACTTCCTTCCTGTGGTGAATCTGTATAAGACCCTGGAGGCTGTTGTTGGATTCTGTGCTGCCTGGAGTATAAGAGCTCCATCAATGCTTCCTTCCTGTGGTGAATCTGTATAAGACCCTGGAGGCTGTTGTTGGGTTCTGTGCTGACTGGAGTATAGGAACTCCATCTATGTTTCCTTCCTGTGATGAATCTGTATAAGACCCTAGAGGCTGTTGTTGGGTTCTGTGCTGACTGGAGTATAGGAACTCCATCTATGTTTCCTTCCTGCGATGAATCTGTATAAGACCCTGGAGGCTGTTGTTGGGTTCTGTGCTGACTGGAGTATAGGAACTCTATCTATGTTTCCTTTCTGTGGTGAATCTGTATAAGACCCTGGAGACTGTTGTTGGGTTCTGTGCTGACTGGAGTATAAGAGCTCTATCTATGTTTCCTTTCTGTGGTGAATCTGTATAAGACCCTGGAGACTGTTGTTGGGTTCTGTGCTGACTGGAGTATAAGAGCTCTATCTATGTTTCCTTTCTGTGGTGAATCTGTATAAGACCCTGGAGACTGTTGTTGAGTTCTGTGCTGCCTGGAGTATAAGAGCTCTATCTATGTTTCCTTTCTGTGGTGAATCTGTATAAGACCCTGGAGACTGTTGTTGGGTTCTGTGCTGACTGGAGTATAAGAGCTCTATCTATGTTTCCTTTCTGTGGTGAATCTGTATAAGACCCTGGAGACTGTTGTTGGGTTCTGTGCTGACTGGAGTATAAGAGCTCTATCTATGTTTCCTTTCTGTGGTGAATCTGTATAAGACCCTGGAGACTGTTGTTGGGTTCTGTGCTGACTGGAGTATAAGAGCTCTATCTATGTTTCCTTTCTGTGGTGAATCTGTATAAGACCCTGGAGGCTGTTGTTGGGTTCTGTGCTGACTGGAGTATAAGAGCTCTATCTATGTTTCCTTTCTGTGGTGAATCTGTATAAGACCCTGGAGACTGTTGTTGGGTTCTGTGCTGACTGGAGTATAAGAGCTCTATCTATGTTTCCTTTCTGTGGTGAATCTGTATAAGACCCTGGAGACTGTTGTTGGGTTCTGTGCTGACTGGAGTATAAGAGCTCTATCTATGTTTCCTTTCTGTGGTGAATCTGTATAAGACCCTGGAGACTGTTGTTGGGTTCTGTGCTGACTGGAGTATAAGAGCTCTATCTATGTTTCCTTTCTGTGGTGAATCTGTATAAGACCCTGGAGGCTGTTGTTGGGTTCTGTGCTGACTGGAGTATAAGAGCTCTATCTATGTTTCCTTTCTGTGGTGAATCTGTATAAGACCCTGGAGGCTGTTGTTGGGTTCTGTGCTGACTGGAGTATAAGAGCTCTATCTATGTTTCCTTTCTGTGGTGAATCTGTATAAGACCCTGGAGGCTGTTGTTGGGTTCTGTGCTGACTGGAGTATAAGAGCTCTATCTATGTTTCCTTTCTGTGGTGAATCTGTATAAGACCCTGGAGGCTGTTGTTGGGTTCTGTGCTGACTGGAGTATAAGAGCTCTATCTATGTTTCCTTTCTGTGGTGAATCTGTATAAGACCCTGGAGGCTGTTGTTGGGTTCTGTGCTACCTAGAGTATAAGAGCTCCATCTATGATTTCTTCCTGTGGTGAATCTGTATAAAACCGCTGGTCTTAATAAAGCTTTGTGTGTGTATTTATAATCTATAATCCAAATTGTGCCTTATTATCGTCTTTTTGCAATTAATTTGGGAATATTTTTTTTTCTCAGTCAAGTTTGTCTAATCTATAATGTGTGTTTGTTTGTTATTCAGGCCATGGGGTTGAAAGATCACTTGGACAAATTTATCGAAACACTGAGGTAAGTGTTCATTCTACTCTCACAACTACATATAGCTCGTCACTTACAGTGGAAACTTGTCTTCTTCTTCTTTCTTATCTCCACTCAATCATATTAGGGTATCAAGTTGTGACCCTTGATGGTGTCTGTTTGACAACCATCATGACTGGGTGAAGTAGAATGCGTCTGCCTTTGTCATTAAGACTGGGAGCACTACTCAGTGGCAGGCTGACTTAGCTCCAAAAGAAATGGCCGCCTCTGACATGAGGAACAGACGCCATATGCAGCTGCTCCTAACATGGAGTACAAACTCTGCTCATCCTGTATCCCTGGATTAGGAACCCTTACAGGGTACTATCAGCCGGGCCAGCTGAAACCAGGTTTTTTAGCGAGCTTGTTACTGCTCCCCCTCCTCCTTTTTAATCCGGGCTTGGGACCGGCAAAGGCGGAGTTATATAAATTAATTATAAGACAATATCGTCTCATCAAATTGCCTTATAATTAATTTATTCCTAACTGGCCATGTTCTCTTATTGTTTGCGGAAGAGCATTGCTCAATGCAAATATTTATATGTAATTCTACTGTCCTAAAAGCTTATGCCCATAGTTTACTTGAATACCATTTCTAAGATTCCACCCTTCAGTGTGTAGCATATCTAATCAGAATCGTCCAATACAGTATTAGAGTTCTAAGAGAAGCGGTCTGGTAGATTAAATTGGTGAAACCGCTGGGAGGGATCACCACTGATGAGCCAAGCCCTCTCAATTATTTTTTTCATCGCAGTAAGGATAGTAGAAGTTTGTTTTATGTATAAAAAGAAACCTTTGTCTTTAATACTGTCATTTCTTGTTGTTGTTTCTTATCCCCTTGTGCAAAGATTGCACAAAGTCCAAAAGTTCATGCTCATTGAGCTGATCTCATGGGGTGTAGGGGTGCAGCTTTCATTGATCATAGCACCATGATCCAGACACACTTTAGTGAAAGTCTGACTCTGCCTGTAGTTTGCATGCATGCCTTTACTGATGACTCTAACATGAATTTTTTTCCTATATTTGTTATATACATTGAGCAAGAACACTACAAGTTGGAATGTTCGTTTCTGGATTTAGAAAGAGACCTTTGACTTGGGGGGGTCGATGGAAGGATGGTCAAAACCATTTGGTTTAGACCGCTGCGACCAGGGTTCGATTCCCGCATTGGGCTTTTTTTTTTTTCTGATTTAAAAAAAATGCTCCAATGGCCCCCCTGATTCTTGCAAAAGTCCAACCCCACCAGCGAGTGCAAGTAACTAAACGGGGCTCTGGCACATTTGTAAGTGCAAAGTCGAACTGCTTTTCACATGTGTAGACATGTGGTGCACTTACAGTAAAAGCAGTCACTAACTACCCACCATGATTATCATGGCTTTGAGACAAGAAAGAAGAAGAAGAAGACTTGCTTCTTCCAGGAACCTGTCAGATAATAGGTCATTCACATTAAATGTATATAAATTTTACATGAAGGCTCAAAAATCAAAGACATGTCTAATTAACCAGATCTTTCTTAAATTTTTTTTTTTTACTTGTATAATACCCCTTCTCATATAATGGAGAATCTGTGTTGTTGTTGTTGTGTCTTATCCCCTTGTGTAAGGATTACATGAATTCCATGATCTCATGGAATGGGGTATAGGGGTGCAGCTTCCGTTGATCATGGTACCATGGCACACTTTGGTGAAAGTCTGACTTTGCTTGTAGTTTGAGGCTGTTCCTAACATGGAAGCAGATGCCTTTGCTGCCGACTCTAACCTGAGTACAGACGCAGCTCCTCCGTATCCCTGGAATGGAACCTTGGCTGGGGTCTATCAACTGGGTCAGTTGAACTCAGGATTTTTAAAGAGGTATTCCTCCTCTTCGGAGAATCTGTGTGAGACCAGAGAGTCTCAATAAAGGCTTTGTGTGTGTGTGTATACATTGAGCAATGTGTTCTTTCACATGTTCTAGATGGTTTGTCCATTCTACTAGAGCCTGTTGTGTTCCAGAACATGTCCCCTGTCAAAGATAGAAGACCAGAAATGGCTCGGCATCCTCAAAGGAGCAGTGGACCATAACATTGAAAGGATGCAATCTATAGCTCTGTAAGTTTGATGTTTCTCTCTGTAAAATGTTTTATTTCAATTGACTTAAGTCTCCTGGACATGAATTAATCATTAAGAAAAAGGCATCTCCTTATCGTGCAACTGAAAGTTGCTGATGGCTTGCGCCATCTATCAGAATAAATATATATATTATATATAATAATAAATAGTTATTTAATTTTATAGTCCAGTTTTGTATTAAGATTATCTTCACTATTATGATCATTTAAATTCAAATTATAAAATTTGTAAAATGTTATTAATTTGTAGATAGAGAGAGAAAAAAAAAAAAAATCCTTTACTTCTACTACATCCTCAAGTTAATTATATATTTATAATTAATAACAATAAAAATTAACAAAGTAACGTCTATTACATCGGCTTTTACATGTCATTCAGACATACTCTAATCCTATATATAGAATAATCGAAGAGAGAATATATATAATAGTTAGAAAAAAGAGAGAAAGACAGAACCATGCACTTTTAATCAAACTAATAATAAGGAAAAAAAAAAAAGAGTTTTATAAAGAAGGTAGATAAGATTGTTAGTATATATATATATATTTTTTTTATGATTTTATATTTTATCCTTTTTTTTTTAAAAGATTTTTAAAGGTTTTTTTATTTTATAATATGATTATAAATAGTTGTATTTAGTAATATATCTATAGTATGAATTAACATTTGTTATAAGTTTGGATATTATGTTTTGAAACCCTAATGGTAGACCAGACATACACAAAAGACTTTAAATTGAAATGAATTGGAAAAAGAGATCTGCTGGAACGGGGATCTTCAGATAAAAATTCCAGCGACATTTCACCCCTGATATAATTTTGTTATATAGTTTCTACACTATATATTATATATATATATTTTTATATATATTTATTCCAATAGATGGCGCAAGCCATCAGTAACTTCATAGTGCCATCCCGCCAGTAGCACTTTCATATTGACCCTCTTGAATCTTGGAGGAAAATTATATATTTTTTTGGTTTGTGCCAAAAAAAAAAAAAAACGCAAAGGTGGCCTGATCGTAGCCAACCAATAGGAGGGCTCCATTCCAAAAAAAAAAGCAAACGGTGACAGAGATGAAAAAGAATTGATGACGCTTGTAACTGTATATAGAATAATTGTTGAGCCAACATTCATTCAGATAGAACCTGCTCAAAGCCAGGTCATTCGGCTAGAAACATGATAATTTCAAAGTTCCAAATTTCAATTGTTTTAGCTCTGGCTCAAACAACACAACATGGTTATAACAACAACCTAAAATCTTGGTACCAAGTGATGTGTGTGTTTTCTTTTATAGTGAGCTCCAAAAGCATATAGATACTAAAGGCTCTGATCGTGTAAATAAAAGTTGCTGATGGCTTGCACCATCTTTCGGAATAAATATCACAACTAACCATTTATTATTAATTATTCCAGAATTAGCTAAATACCATTTGTGTGATTAGTAAAAAGGAAAGCTAACCACGATTCTGGAATAATTAAAAAGTCAACGATTAGTTGATAGTTTTTTTCCTGAAAGATGGCGCAAGCCATCAGCAACTTTGAGTTGCACGATCAGATATCTTTTTTTTTTTAATCTTAATTTGATCAACCCGATGCCAGTAAAATTTTTTCACTTTTGTGATGTGTGATTGTATATGATGCATTAGAGCGCCATCTGTTATGAAAATTTGAAACTATTATAGATACGTATGATTCTTTTTAAAATTAAAACAATTTTATTGATGAGCCACACCCTCCCATTAAATTTTCCATTGCAGTAAGGGCAGTATTGTATGTATATGTTTAAATAAAAGACATATATTGGATCAAAATTTCATTTATTTTACCTTATTGAATAAAGAGGAAAGCTGTAGCTTTGTTTTGACATTTGGTGTCTAATATATGTATATATATGGGTAAAATAAATAATATTTTGATCCAATATATGCCTTTTTGTAAAACGACATTTGAAATACCATCCCGCATGTGTTTCTTTTCAACGAAAATTCAAAATTTATTTCAAGGAGAAATAACGATTATTTCTAACCTTTTGGATGAGGTATGAAAGGGTGAATTGTGAAGAGTAATGATAAATGGAAAATAAAAGTGTCCAGGGATGGGATTTTATTTTTCAGTTTATCATTAATCTTCACAATTCACCCTTTCATACCACATCCAAAAGGTTAGAAATAATCGTTATTTCTCCTTGAAATAAATTTTGAATTTTCGTTGAAAAGAAACACATGCGGGATGGTATTTCAAATGTCGTTTTACAATCACAAGCTGCATTATATTGTATTATATGCCTTTTTATTTAAAGATTTATTTATGGATTGCTCTATTTTCAAAACAATATAATGTCTCCAGCTATTTTTTAACTACCTTTCACATTTTGTTTTTGCCATTGCCATGAATTGTGTCCATTTTCTGAAGTGAGATTTGTTTGTGTCACAGATCCATGGGATTGTTGACTATTGACCATAATTGAAACTTCCTCCTTCCCTCCACCCGCAGAACAATCTGTTTGTTTGTGTGTGTGTGCTTGTAATAAAGTTGTACAGTGTTGTGTCTTCTTGTCAACCTCTCTTGTCTTTCTTTCTTATCTCCACTCAATCACACTAAGGTATCAAGCTTGTAAAGCTTGTTGATGGTGTCTGCCAGGGATGAGTAGAGCTCATCAATAGATGAGTCAATAATGAGTTTTGGGGTTGCAGGTTGAGAATTGCAGTGTTTTCCCACTATGTACTAGGTGCAATTCTCAACCTCTCTTGTCTTTCTTTCTTACTGGTTTTTTTTCTTACAATCTTTTCTTCAAACTACAGATTCTTTTTGTAAAAATTTTTGAAAAATAAATATGTTTTAGAATGTACTTAAATCTTTTTTTTATTTTCATATTAAATGATTCTACTTTTTGAAAATGTTGTTGTTGTTGGTCCTTATTCCCTTTGTGTAAAGATTATATGAATTCAATGAGTTCATGCTCTTCAAAGCCTATGATTTTAAAATTGAAAATTTTCAAAACATAGTTGGCTATTCTTCGATACATGAATTTTTTTTCTATAAAGGTTACCTGTTCAATCAATGAATTTTTTCGTACTTTTTGTTTAATGTTTGGTATCTTTTTTAATGTTTAAACAACAAAAGATCAACATATATAGTCACGACTGTCATGGGCCGGCTGGCCGGCCGGTTCTGTCACGAATGCGCGCACATCATCATTATGATCATTATCATTATCTAATGATAATAATAATAATTATTATATTATTATTATTATCAACATATATAATCACGACCGTCATGGCGGCCGGTTCTGTCACGGATGCGCGCGCACAGGGAGGTCACGTGCTTAGCCGGCAGCCAACGGGCGCGCGCCGCCGGCATTACGTCATAGATTATATGAGATTATAGTAGATTATAAACACAAAGTAATAAGACCAAATCTAATGATAAGGTACAATTTGGATTATAGATTATTCTGATATTTTGTATTTTGATTATTCAATGTATTCTTAAACGTTGTCAATCATGTTTTAAAAAAAGCTTTTATACTACAGAAATTCGGGTAACATCAATAAAGAGGGATTTGAAAAAAATTGAAACTACTATTATTATATCATTCAAATAATATTATATAGGTTTAAAAGTGATAGAGAGATTGAATATACTTTTATTGTGGAAATGGAAATATCTTTATTTACGGGGCTGCTAACCAAAATGGATGATTTTTGAGCCCCAATGGCCGCGTAAAGCGGAATATATACAAAGCACCAGGCTGGAGAGGCTAGAGACAGGATCTCCGTCAGGGAAGGGGCATCAACATATATAGTCACGACCGTCATGGGCCGGCCGGTCGGTTCTGTCACGAATGCGCGCGCATCATCATTATGATCATTATCATTATCTAATGATAATAATAATAATAATAATAATAATTATTATTATTATTATATTATTATTATTATCCATCCCTATCAACATATATAGTCACGACCGTCATGGGCCGGCCGGTCGGTTCTGTCACGGATGCGCGCGCATCATCATTATTATCATTATCTAATGATAATAATAATAATAATAATTATTATTATTATATTATTATTATTATCCATCCATTATATATATAGTCACGACCGTCATGGGCCGGCCGGTTCTGTCACGGATGCGCGCGCACAGGGAGGTCACGTGCTCGCCGGCAGCCAACGGGCGCGCCGCCGGCATTACGTCATAGATTATAAACACAAGGTAATAAGGCCAAATAAAAAAATAGTGTGTGATAAGGCACATTTTGGATTATCTACTTATATAATTGCCTTATTCTCTCTGTGTGAAGTTCACGGATAGATTTTGGTCAGAATGGATAAAATAAAAAAAGTGTCAAGGGATAGGAATCGAACCCACGACCTTCCGCTTACCGGGCTTACCTAGGCTACCCTGGACATATTTTTCCGTTCACACTTTTATTTTTATATTTTCAAGACACACACAGTTTGGGGCGGGACGTTTCACAAGAGAGACATCCACGGCGCCAATTTATAATTGTAACGAATAGTATTTTAATTAAAACATTTTTAAAATATATACGCACTCGGGTAAAACCCGGGCGTTGCCCGGGCCATTCGTCTAGTGATACTAAAATGATGATTATAATTTGAAAAAGAAAGAATAAACAATATTAAGGTGAAGGGTATCTTTTAATTTTGATTTTCGCAAGTTTTCGAGCAAAATTTCTGCTCTTTAACGGGCATATAAGAGCAGAAAGCTTGTGAAAATCAAAATTAAAAGAAACCCCTTCACCTTAATTGGTGAAAATTAACACTTTCGACCCGAGGGATGCGAATTCGCGTCCTATTGGGTACATTAGGTCAGCTGATATCCCCCCAACCTACTGATAGACAAGAAGGAACAAGATCCTGGTGGACGCGAAATTGGTTTTAATATTATATTTAATTTTGAAGATCGAGGGCGAGATTCAGGCTTGATTCAAAATTGGAAAAGACGCAAATTCGCATCCCTCGGGTCGAAAGTGTTAAGTGATTTGGTGATAATTTTTGTGATAAATATGTGATAATTTTTTTGTGA
This sequence comes from Cordylochernes scorpioides, assembly GCA_030710605.1. NCBI lineage: Eukaryota > Metazoa > Arthropoda > Arachnida > Pseudoscorpiones > Chernetidae > Cordylochernes > Cordylochernes scorpioides. Next base: position 69,536,513 of record CP092880.1, read on the forward strand.
TAAATTTGGTGATAATTAAATTGGTGAAAAAAAGAAACCCTTTACCTTAATATTTATTCTTTCTTTTTCGGATAATTTCTAGGTAAGTTTTACCCACATAAAATAATTATAATTGTATATTTTCACCTATTGATGGGGTTTAAATGTCATTTTCAAATGGTTGTCTCTTCTTTCTTCACTCAATCATATGGGGGTTCTGTGGAAGGCTGGTTAAACCGTTTGGTTTTCGACCACTAGGACCCGGGTTCAATTCCCGCATTGGACACTTTTTTCTGTTAAAAAAAAAAATGTTCCAATGGCCCCCGATTCTTGCAAAAGTCCAACCCCACCAGCGAGTGCAAGTAACCAAACGGGGCTCTGGAACATTTGTAAGTGCAAAGTCTGTGTACTTACAGTAAAAGCAGTCGCCAACTTCTACCCACCATGATTATCATGGCGTGTACTAGGGATAAGCAAGAAGAAGAAGGATATTAAGCCTGTAGAGTTTGTTGATTGTCCTTTTTTTTTTTAAATATGCCTGTTATTGCCAATAAAAAAAAAAGTGGTTAGGGTGAGAAATAAATTCTAAAACACAATCAATCAATAAGCTAACAATTTGGATTATAGATTAGAACTACAAGATAAGACTAAATCCAAATAATTAGTGTATGATGTTTTGGTAACATTGTTGTTACTTTCATTCAATATTTTGCCTGAAATGTCATACTTATTTGGCCTTATTACCTTGTAGTTCTAACAATTAATTTTATATATCCAGCTAAATTAACAACTCTTTCATATATTTTATTTCCGATGTTTTGGTGACGCCCTGTTTCTCTACTCATGGGAATTAGAGAGGTTGATATTTCTTTTAGAACCAAACTTCTAACCATCAAATGACTTTCATGGACTCCAGGACTCAAGACACCTACTGCTGGAATGCCCACTCTTCTTCACCGCTAGACAACAGACAATGTTGTAGATCTATATCAATTTATAAATGTTTCGATGTTTCTTTTGTTTCGATTACTTTTTTTTTTGTGCAATATGTTTATAACTGTTTCTGTTTAAAAAAATGTAAATCGACGCAATTATCCCTAGCCGGGATATCGAGTTTATGTGTCGAAATAAATAAATGACTTTCATTTTATATAATTATTCAACAAAACTTCTCCTTCGACAGTTGTTCCCCCTTCTAATTTCTATTATAGACTATAGCAAAGATAACGGTAGAACTACCTCTCTGTAAAGGAAAACACTTAGTTTCCTTTAGTGTCCTAGTAGCCAAAGTAACCTAGTAGCCTTTAGTAGCCAAAGTGTCCTTTAGAGAGAAGAGTATTATTCTTAGCATTTTTTTTTTTTTAGTACACGTGGTACAGGTCATGATAATTATGGTGGGTAGTTAGCGAGTGCTTTTACTGTATGCGCACCACATGTCTACACATGTGAAAAGCAGTTTGACTTTGCACTTACAAATGTACCAGAGACCTGTTTGGTTACTTGCACTTCGCTGGTGGGGTTGGACTTTTGCATGAATCGGGGGCCCATTGGAGAATTTTTTTTTTTTAACAGAAAAAAAGTGTCCAATGCGGGAATCGAACCCGGATCGTAGCAGTCGAAAACCAAACAGTTTAACCAGCCTTCCACCGACCCCCCCCATTCTTAGCATAGAGTTGCTAATTAGTAAAAATTGTAATTTTATTGATGGAAACTGTCCTTTGTAGAGAGGTGTCCTCTTATACTGGAGCACAACTAATTGTAAAAATGGTAATTTTGGGGATGAAAACTTTCTTTGTAGAAAGGTATCCTCTCATGGAGTATGTTCTACTGTACCAGATGTCAAAATCCTGATGATGCTACTGAATTGTATAGGGTATTTTCTTACCAGAAAGTTGCTCACTTCTTCTTTCTTATCTCCACTTAATCACACTAAGATATCAAGCCAAAACAAAAATAAACAAGAACTGGAGGATCCCACCTAAGCACAGTTGGTACAGTGGAGTGAACCCAGGAGGAGCTCTGAACATCAGAAATAGACAGCATCAAACAACACTAACAAGATTTAGAACAGGCCATCTCAAGCCATTGAAGATAGAAAATAATAACAAAATTTATCCCACTTGCCCAAAATGTAGTTTGGTACCTGCAGCTCCAGAACACATTTTGGCTTGCATTAGATTCACTAAACAGGACCTTTGGGAGAGGCCGCTGCTCATCATAATACAGCTAGAGGAGCATGAACTCATGGAATTCGTGTAATCTTTACACAAGGGGATAAGAAACAACAACAAGGTATCAAGCTTGTAAAGCTTGAGAGTTTTGATGGTGTCTGCCGGGGATGAGTAGAGCTCATCAATGGATGAGTCAATACAGTCAATAATGTGTTTTGGGGTTGCAGGCTGAGAATTACACTTAGTACATAGTGGGAAAACCCTGCAACCATTCTGGAAAGTCATTGTCCGTAGATGACCAGACTTAAGTCTGGAAATCAAAGACTGTTGTTCTCTTGGGAGGACAGAGAAAATTTCTAAACAGTAAAAGTAGCAATTTTGGTTAAGGAAACTATCCTTTGTAAAGAGGTGTCCTCTCATGGAGGTTGTTCTACTGTATAAATAAAAAAAAGCATCTCTTCTGATAATGAAAACTGATAGTTGATGATGATTTGTATCTCATTGTATTAAATATAAATTATTCTTTTTTTTTTTGCTTATCCCTAGTACACGTGGTACAGGCCATGATAATCATGGTGGGTAGTTAGCGACTGCTTTTTACTGTAAGCGCACCACATGTCTACACATGTGAAAGCAGTTCGACTTTGCACTTACAAATGTGCCAGAGCCCCGTTTGGTTACTTGCACTGGCTGATGGGGTTGGACTTTTGCATTTTTTTTTGGTAAATGCCAGAATA
>CP092880.1:69539499-69647443 GCA_030710605.1 Cordylochernes scorpioides
TATGGGTCAACCCATTTTCTTGATAAATCAAGAGATGAAACCAACCATGTATAGATTTTGGCCCTCATCAGCGTGATGTAACTGGGTGTTCCTCAATGACCAAAAAGGCTGTTCCTAGAGGCTTCCTGTAAAATGAAAGAAATGGGTAGATAAAGCTAAATTTGAAACAAACTATTTTTCAATGTTAAGTTATATTTATTCCGCTAGGTAACACTCTTCAATCTAAAATGCTCATTAGAATGGTCAGGATTACAATTATTTGTGTGACATGAACTTTAATTGTTTTTGGGACTATAAAATAGGGTCTTAACTCTCCATTAAGAAGACACCTCTCTACAAAGTACAATTTTTATCACTAAAATCAACATTTTTACTTATTAGTTAACTCTCTGGTAAGAGAACACCTCTTTCTACAAAGGATGCTTTAAATCTGCAACTAGGTGTTGTCCTTTACAGCTAAGTTCTGCCATATATCCAAACTTAGGAACAAATTTAAATATATTATCGAAAGAGAGAAAAAAGTTTATTCGGGTAAAAGGCAAGCTCTAATGACAGGCAACATTTGAAATACAAATTTATAAGCTTTATTAAAAAAAAAATAATCCTATAGTTGAAAATTCATCTCTGTCCCTTGGCACTTTACCACTATATATTCCCCCAATTGCATAATGACTCAACCATGGCATCCAACACACCACCAGATGCCATATATACACTCATGGACAAAACTTAAGGAAGCAGAACCTCTTTTATATCACTGGTCATCTGTTTTTTTGAAGGAGACAGAGGCAATTTTGTTCACACTTGGTTATCTCGTATGTCTTCAATAAAGGTCACTAATATCTTTCAGAGTTATTGTCCCGATATACATGCTGAAAGGTACAACTTCCTTAAGTTTTTTCCATGAGTGTATGTATACACACTTGGTTATCTCGTGTGTCTTCAATAAAGGTCACTGTAATATCTTTCAGAGTTATTGTCCCGATATACATGCTGAAAGGTACAACTTCCTTAAGTTTTGTCCATGAGTGTATACACACTTGGTTATCTCGTGTGTCTTCAATAAAGGTCACTGTAATATCTTTCAGAGTTATTGTCCCGATATACATGCTGAAAGGTACAACTTCCTTAAGTTTTGTCCATGAGTAAAGTCAACCATTGTAATTTTGATGAAATATATAATGACACAAATTGTAGATCTTTTAAAAACATTTTTTTATTTTCAAATTTATTGTTGTTTAAGAGTGTATACAAAACATTTTATATTGTAATTCTAATACATACATTATACAAATTTGTTTAAAGGATTCTATAGAACATATAGATAGGTATCAAATATATATATTTGTGATTAAACATAATGAAATATATTAAGTAAATATGCAAATACACATTTATTCATATACAACAACAAATAGATTTAAACATATTCATGGAAATTATTCTTTCCTAGTCAAGTTATGTAAATTATAGTCCCAATTATCACTCTAGTCCCATTTAACCAATATGTCTTTTATGAATTATTTTATAAAGATTATATTTGTAAAATTCGAATAAAAACATTATAGTTGAAGGTAAACACAAAGTAATAAGATCAAATCCGAATAAATAAATAGTGTGTGACGTTTCGGTAACAGCGTTGTTACCATCTTTAGACAAAAGTACTGAATCAATACCATTCAGTACTTTTGTCTGAAGATGGTAACAATGCTGTTACCGAAACGTCACACACTATTTATTTATTTGGATTTGGTCTTATTAACTTGTGTTTATAATCTATAAACCAAATTGTGCCTTATCATTATAGTTGTAGATTACAAAAAAAAAAAAATAACAAGACTTCCTATCTCCTTTTCTATGAAAAATAGACATTTCGGCCAGTTAGAGTTTTTTTATTTTCTCAACGTTTCAACAAAAATCTTTTGTCTTTGTCAGGAGAAGTAAATAAAAATAAAGCATTTGGCATGGCGTTAAAAATTGTTCTCTCCTAAAAATTCTCCTGTTAAAATAAACGCAAAAATCCACTTTCTTCTTATAGATGTTGATTGCTTTCTGCATGCCTAGACATGGGGTATACTTACAGTCCACCGACTCTTTTGTTCAACATTCTTATTGTACTTATTGTATGGCTCATTTTTATTTATTTGTATAGTCTATAATTTAGTATAAAGTTGTGTGTAAATATTTGAAATGTTAGTCACATAGTGCGATTTTGTAAATCTCTTATAGATACAAGAAAATAAGACTTGATCCAAATAAATTAATAGTGTACGAAGTTTCGGTAACAGAGTTGTTTATTCTGTTATAATTTCCATTTATATCTTTTGTCTGATGATAACTCCCCCCCCCCCCCCTGATCCTCCTCTACATCCTGGCTCTCCTGGCCTCACCTGGCGATGATCCCCTGGCCACCCATCTCCAGGCCCCTCCAACTGTGCTTTATTTATATTCCGCTTTATGCGTCCATCGGGGCTCAAAAATCATTCATTTTGGTTAAGCAGCCCCGTAAATAAAGATATTTTCTCTGTCTGATGATAACAACGCTGTTATCGAAATGTCACATGCAATTGATTTATTTGGATTAGGTCTTATTTTCTTGTTTATATAACCAATGTTATATAAAGAGATATTTATAACCCAGGGAGTAAAGAACACCAACTACCCAGGAAGTCACCAGTATAAACTAGTGCTAAGTAATCAGGTCCTGTTTTGATTACTGAGTTGAACCAGTTGACCACAAAGTTCCATGCTGATGTTGAGTCTGGGAGACTGGCCATAGATGTAGGATTGAGGTGGGTCAGTCCAAGCAGCTGTTTGTATCCTATGTCTTAGGAATGCTGGACAACTGAAGAGAAGATGATCAACTTTCTGTGGTTCTTATGAACAGTGCGGTCAGGTTAGCTCTGTCCAAGATCTGCCAGGACATTGCCTGTAGGAATGGTACTGGCAGCCATTGTTATGTATATTATTATATGTATTGTATGGCAATCTGTATAACACTATACATATTCTTTAAGATGATTGTACAATTAAAGATTTGTTTTTAATACATTCAAATTGTGTATTTTTGCAGGATAATAAAATGTTAAATATAATTATAAAAATAAATAACTAATGTTTTTTTTTTAGCTTTCGAGGCATGCCTCTTTTTAAATATAAAGTATCAAAAAATAAGGAATATGCAAATAAGGTGGTAGATACAACAAAAAAAAAAAGTTAGATATGAGATTGAGCTATTTTTTTCTACTTCTGTTTGTTTTTATCTCATTGTATCTTTCATTTTTTGTAGGTAACTTTAGATTGAGAAAGAGCAAAACATGAAAGCTCCCATTATAAATTAATTTATATATTAAAAAAATTGTGTAGTGTTATTTGTATTTGTAACCAATTATTAACTTAAAACATTCGCATTGTGAATGCTGGTACATTGTATGGAATGATTGTTAGGCCTAGTAATAAAACAAACAGTTGTCTTGGGAACAGAACACAACCTGTGGCTGTTATGGAAAGGTTAATGATAGCATGTTACGCCAGTCCGCTGTAAATGATAAGGAACGTGAACCCAAGAAGGATTTCTGTAAGCTGGGGAGTCCATGCGCTGGACTTTTGTTTCTGTCCTTCCTTCTGTTCCTGTCTGGACTTCTTGAGGTCCTGGCACTTAGGTCCGCAGTCGTCCTCCTCACAGATGTCACAGAGGGAGGACTGGTGAGGGAGGTAGAACATCCTGGAGCTCACCTCTGTCACATTGTCACCATCGTCAACTCCCGATGTGTCTCACGGCATATACAGGCATATACACGGCATATGTAGATATAGATATATTAGATAGTAAAAAGGCATATATTGGCAAATATCTTTTATTCACTCCAATATATGCCTTTTTATTATATAATGATTTGAGTATGGATTGTTCTATTTTCAAAAAGATATATATATACTTTTATTTTTCCGTTCATCATTACTCTTCATAATTCACCCTTTCATACTTCATCCAAAAAGGTTAGAAATAGTCAATATTTCACCTTGAAATAAAATTTTGATTTTTCATTGAAAAGAAACTCATGCGGTGTAACTTCAAGTGTTGTTTTACAATCACAAGCCGCAGTGTATTATATAATCTACTAGCCGAATGACCCGGGCAACGCCCGTGTTTTACCCGATTGAATGTTTTTATTCAAATACTATTTGTTACAATTATAAATTTGGCGCCTTTAATAAATGCATATATTAGTTAATAACTATAGCCTATGTGCTTTATCTGTCTATGTACTGTTGGCTTCCGTAGGCGTCTCTTACTGGGAAAAAGAAAGAGAGGATTCTATTTAGTTATTATCTAATATATGCATTTATTTAGGGAGCGACCCGCTCCAACACAATAGTTACAAAAACGAAAAAGCGAGTGGGGGGGGGGGGGGGGGGGGGGGGGGGGGGGGCAAAGGTGGCGTGATCGTAGCCAACCAATAGGAGGGCGCCATTCCAAAAAAAAAAAAAAAGCAAATGGTGACAGAGATGATAAATGATTAGGAGATGAAGAATGACGCTCGTAACTGTATATAGAATATGTGTGTCAAAAATAATAAGAAAAAATATATATAAAAAAGGTCAGGTATTGATGTTAAAAATAAAAAAATGCATATCCTGACTGCATTTTAGATGGCAGAACGCCATCTAGTAGAATAAAAATAAACTAAATGTTGATTTAACTTGTTCTGTGATATTTGGCCAACCCAATTTCTTGATAAATCAAGAAAAGCCAACCACGAACGCGTTTCGCGCTGTTGGCCCTCATCAGCGTGGTGCGGGCTGTACCTCTAACAACCAAAATTTGGTCCCAGAGACTTCCTGAAAAATCAAGAAATGGGTATTTAAGGCCAAGTTGGCATAAAAACGCTGTTCATGTGAAAAAATAGAAAAAAGGTCAGTTGTATATATTAAAAACTAAAAAGTACATCCTGACTGCTCACATTTTAGATGGCTGTCAAGATGTGCTTTTTTTGTTATATATCTTATAGAGTATAAATACCTCTCTGTAAAAGACAACACCTAGTTGCTTAAACAAATTGCCCTTCATGGAGAAGTGTCCTCTTTTTTTAACAAAAGTTGCTAATTAGCAAAAATAATTTTTGGCGATGAAAACTGTCCTTTGTAGAGAGGTGTCCTTTCATGGAGAGGTGTTCCACTATATTAAGATTAAATGGATTTTAAGCTAAATTTTTAAATAAAAATGACCCGTGAGGATGTATTAAAAGAGAGAAAGTTAAAAAATATAAATAAGCCTTGCGAGACCACGTTGGCTAATGCAACAATTTGCCTTCTTACAGAAAGGTTGTTAAAAACGGCCCTTTAATTCATGGACTCCGGGTTGATTGGCCGGCCTTTTCTCTGAAAACCTCCTGGATTCAATTCGTTAAAGTCCAGATATTCTCAGACGCCATCTTTATGTCACTTTGACGGACTCTCTTCCTTTCGTACCTCACAGGTCCTTGATCCAGACTCCTGTTGTGCATCCTTACTAATTCCATCCTGGCTGCGCTTCAAATCACCACATAGTGTAAAATTTCCATCTAAAGGCACATACCTAGAAATATGGAAACGAAAATAGGTGAATTAGGAATAACAGAAAAATAATTCTATGTCAAAATAAAGTAAACAATTTTTAGTTAGTACATATTACAAAAAAAAAACCTAACCAGTTAGAGGAGAGCTTCAGATCCTGAACTCTTTAAAATAGAATCTTCAAGTGATGGCTTAACATCAACATTGAGATATTCATAGGAAGAATAACTTCTCTTAGGTCCATTGAAGTCTATCAAAAAGGATAGCTACTGTAATATATAATTAATCCTCGAAACCCTCATATCGAAAAATAAGAACAGTATCAACACAGAAGAATAGACATCCCAGAACAATTCTGTCAATAAATAGCCATCATTTAAGTAAATCTTGTCCTCCCATGCTCACTCCCAGTTGTAACTTCGCCCGTTGAAGAGTGAGAGGTTGAAAACTTGTGTTATTTGTGTAATAAAGAAAATTATTGCGTAAGGTTTTTAGATATTTTTTAATAAAAATTATAAGGCACAATTTGGATTATAGATTAGAACTACAAGGTAACAAATCCAAATAAATAGTGTGTGACGTTTCACATTTTTGGTAACAATGCTGTTACCTAAACGTCACACACTATTTATTTATTTGGATTTGGTCTTATTACCTTGTAGTTCTAATCTATAATCCGAAATTGTGCCTTATAATTTTTAATAGGCTTTAATGAACCTAAGAATTTATTCTTCTAATGAGCTGAAGAAATTGAATTCCAAAGTTAAATATCAATGTTGATGCTATCATTTGAAGATTCTATTTTAAAGAATTCGAGATCTGACACTATCGAGTAATGATCTTATCTATAATCTTAAATTGTGCCTTTAACCTTGTTGTTGAGAATGAAAAGTTATGTGTAGGGAACGCTTCACGATTTTGCGTGTCATCCTTGCGCAGGGGCCATGCTAATCTTCTCTGTATCGTTCCAATTTTAGTATATGTACCGCCGAACAAGCGTGTTATGTGTAGGGAAGGTATGTAACATGGCAATGTGATGGTGATATAGCTGTCTGTATATTGGAAGTGTGTTTACGGGGTGTTATGGTTAGGAGACAAGTTTTAGGGAAGTTGTGGAATCTTACGTCGGTTGTAGTAATCGTAGATCTTGACCGGGACCTTCTTCTGTCTGGCGACCTTGTGGGTACGATGAGCAGGGACGGTGACACAGGACTCTTCGTTGTCCAGCTGGTGACATTGGTGTTAACTTCCACACGGACTTTTATACATCACACACTTACAAGGAGAATCTACTGATACATACAGAGATTTATATCACGATGCACTAGCGCGTCATCTGTTATGAAAATTAGAAACTATTTTAGACGCGTAAGATTCTTTTTGAAATTAAACAATTTATACTGCCCTAACTGCAATGGAAAAATGGTAATGGTAGATTAAACTGGTGAAACCGCTGGGAAGGTTCACCACTGATGAGCCAGGCCCTCCCATTAATTTTTCCATTGCAGTAAGGGCAGTAGAAATTGTTTAATTTTAAAAAGAATCTTACGCGTCTAAAATAGTTTCTAATTTTCAAATACAGAGATACCATCAGATGCAAAGGTTGCGGTTACACAATCCTCCTCACTAAGAAGTTACCGCGATTTTAGATATAATAGACTTACATAGTTCTTTCAAAACTTCCCCAAATTACTGTATTCAATAACAAATACCGTACCATCAAAACCCAATATCTGCAGGAATTGAAATCTAATGCTGCACATGACTGATACAGAGCAGGAGAGACAAGAACCGATTCTGTCCTCCCAAGAGACAAAAGTCTTTGATTTCCAGACTTAAGTCTGGTCATCTACGGACAATAACTTTCCAGAATGGTTGCAAGGTTTTCCCACTATGTACTAAGTGTTAACCTGCAACCCCAAAACACATTATTGACTGTATTGAATCATCCATTGATAAGCTCTACTCATCCCCGGCAGACACCATCAAAAGTCTCAAGCTTCATAAGCTTGATACCCTAATATGATTGAGTGGAGATAAGAAAGAAGACAAATGCAGGATATATAGGTAAAATTCAGTTTAAAACACATTTCAATTAATCAAACAAATGCCATAGGTTTCTGGAGATGTGAATTTCTTTATCTTTATTAAATGTATTCTCGAGCTTTCGGGGATCTCTACCCATCTACAGGAGTACACCAAACTTTGCAGCGGTGGCGCCATATTCATTGTATATAGTATCATGCATATATATATATATTAAGAAAAAGGCATCTCCTTATCGTGCAACTGAAAGTTGCTGATGGCTGGCGCCATCTATCGGAATAAATATCAACTATTCTCGTTGATTTTTAATTATTCCAGAATTGGCCAAATACCCATTCTTGATTAATCAAGAAAAGCTAACCACGGACGCGTTTCGGGCTGTTGGCCCTCATCAGCGTGGTGCAAGCTGTACCTCAACGACCAAAAAATTGGTCATTAAGGCATCCTGAAAAATCATGAAACGGGTAGTTAAGGCCAGAATTGCGTGAGGACGCTACACAATGTGAAAAAAGAGCACAAATATAACATTGTACTGGGATAAGGTGCATAAATTAAGAAAAGGCAGTTGCACGATAAGGAGATGCCTTTTTCTTAATTTATGCACCTTATCCCAGTACAATGTTATATTTGTGCTCTTTTTTCATATATATATATAATTATCTTTTTTAAAATAGTATAGACTGTGCACTTTTGCATATATTTACAATATGTTAATGCAATTATTTTAATTGTCTACAGGAGAGTACATAGACAATTGACAATTAAAATAATTTCATTGACATCTTGTCAATACATGCAAAGTACACAGTCTGTACTATTAAAAAAAAAAGGTAATATGCATTATATACACTATGTACAATGAATATGGCGCTTCTAACACCACTGCAGAGTTTGGTGGAGAATCACCAGCGGGTCTCCAGCGACACCACGTATTTCACCATCTACGAAGAATACGTAGATAGCGTACTACGCCGCTGAGGAGATGGTGATGGCGTGGTCCTCGAGACCCACTGGAGAGTACATAGAAGGACAGAGGTGTCCGAGAATACGATTAATAAAGAAACGCATCTCCAGAAACCTGCGGCATTTGTTTGATTCATATCCAGGAGATTTAAATCATTTGACATTTCAATTAAGACAGAACGATGATATGTGGAAGAAATGTACTTTAGATATTAAACAAACCAGGAAAAATTCTCTCCAAAAACAAGATCCCCCCCCAAAGACATTGATACCATGTATTGTGAATATCATGGCCTGGGTTTCTCTTTTTGACTGGCACCCAATAAATGGGTTTATTTTGGAACTGGATTGGTGGAGGAGCAGTATAAACTGTTGATTTTCGACAGTTAATGTCCCCGGGTTCGAATCCCGCATTGGGCACTTGTTTTCTGAAGAAAAAAAAATTGATTCAATGGGTTCCCTTCGATTCTTTCAAAAATCCAACCCAACCGGTGAGTGAAAATAACAAAACAACGATCTGGAAGTGGTTTCGTCAGTTTAATCTACCGCTGTAATGTATTTGTATTGGACTGTTGTTTATTCTACGGGTACAATATATTGTACGTATTGAAGAGGACGATTTATCCGAAATCTTGTATAAACGAAGGAAACTCTCCCCCCCCCCCGTCTTGTGATTTTTCATCTATGAACGAATAGTGAGATTTTACTATCGTCTTAATTGTATATTAGGTCAGTGTTTGTTACCAAAGGGAGAAACAGCCCTACCTTATCGAAGTAGACAACCACCGCGGTGTCTCCCTCTCCGGTAACGACCCGCTTCACCCTGGGGATCTGAAGGATGGAAGGCAGAGCGTCCACGTCTGCTAGGTATCCTGACGGCAGTTCTACCTCCATCACGGCCAGGTTGGTGCTCTCGTTGGCTCGGAGCAGGCTGGCGCACAAGTACGTTAGGTCACTTACGGCACGATATGTGAATAGAGTGAGATAATATGTTGTTATCGTGTCCAATGAAGAGCCTCAGATGTCCTCATGCATCTTTATCACAGCAATGTTATATATCTTGGGTGTGTAAAGCTGTTGTTCTGGGTCCATGTAAACTTTATGTTGTTGTTGTCGTGTCCAATGAAGAGCCTAAGATGTCCTTATGCATCTTTATCACAGCAATGTTATCTATCTTGGGTGTGTAAAGCTGTTGTTCTGGGTTCATGTCAACTTTATGTTGTTGTTGTCGTGTCCAATGAAGAGACTCAGATGTCCTCATGCATCTCTATTTCAGCAATGTTATCTATCTTGGGTATGTAAAACTGCTGTTCTGGGTCAATGTTAAATTTCTGTTGTTGTTGTCGTGTCCAATGAAGAGCCTCAGATGTCCCCATGCATCTCTATCACAGCAGTCGCAATGTCTCCTATCTTGGGTGTGTAAAGCTGCTGTTCTGGGTTCATGTCAAATTTATGTTGTTGTTGTCGTGTCCAATGAAGAGCCTCAGATGTCCCCATACAACTCTATCACAGCAGTCGCAATGTCTCCTATCTTGGGTGTGTAAAGCTGCTGTTCTGGGTTCATGTCAACTTTATGTTGTTGTTGTCGTGTCCAATGAAGAGCCTCAGATGTCCACATGCATCTCTATCACAGCAGTCGCAATGTCCCCTATCTTGGGTGTGTAAAGCTGTTGCTCTGGGTCCATGTCAATTTTCTGCAAGGCTGCGGCCATTGCTGGGCATGAGAATATGTGAGTAGGTGTTAGTTCCACACCAGGACAGTTGTTGCATGTCCTATAGGTTCTTGTGCCATCAGTGTGGTAATATCCCCCTATGGATATCTCAACTTAAGATCAATATTGCTATAACTTTAGGGAAAAGATTTTCTTTGATATTTGCGTTAGAACTAAGTATAAATCGTTGATTATAGTTAAAACACGAGGACTAAAACGTGTAACGATTTATTTTTCTTTACTTTCAATAGAACCGAAGGAGGTTACAAGCACAAAAAGGCTTTTTTTCACGGCCTTAATAAGATTTTAAAATTTCTGTATAAAATTGTATATTGTATTAGAATGGCGAAGAAAAGCATTTTTATTTGTTTGATAGCTTTGTCCGGTTATATAAGCGTCCGTTCCTCCTGTCAGAGGCCTCTGACAGGAGGCCATTTCATATTGGAGTTAAGTCAGCCTGAGTAGTGCTCCCAGTCTTAATGATAAACGCATCCTACTTCACCCAGTCATTATGGATGTCAAAGGATGAACTCTACTTATTCCCACCAAACACCATCTCAAGCTCTACAGCCTTGATACCCTGATATGATTGATTGGATATAAAAGAGAAGAAGCAGATCATGCTACTGAGTAGTGCTCCCAATCTTAATGACAGACGCATTCTATTTCACCCAGTCATTATGGATGTCAAAGGATGAAATCTACTCATCCCCACCAGACACCATCTCAAGCCCTACAGCCTTGATATCCTGATATGATTGATTGGAGATAATAGAGAAGAAGCAGACCATGCTACTGAGTAATGCTCCCAGTCTTAATGACAGACGCATTCTACTTCACCCTGTCATTATGGATGTCAAAGGATGAACTCTACTCATCTCCAACAGACACCATCTCAAGCTCTACAGCCTCGATACCCTGATATGATTGATTGGAGATAAGAGAGAAGAAGCAGACCATGCTACTGAGTAATGCTCCCAGTCTTAATGACAGACGCATTCTACTTCACCCAGTCATTATGGATGTCAAAGGATGAACTCTACTCATTCCTACCAGACACCATCTCAAGCTCTACAGCCTTGATACCCTGATATAATTGATTGGAGATAAGAGAGAAGAAGCAAACCATGCTACAGAGTAATGCTCCCAGTCTTAATGACAGACGCATTCTACTTCACCCAATCATGATAGAATCTCAAGCTCTACAGACCCTAATATGATTGAGTGGAGATAAGAAAGAAGATATCCCTGTAATATTGCATACATCGTCAGAACCTCCAAAAACAACGTCTGTCAGCATTGTCACCAAGAGAATCAAACAGTCGACTATCCTTCCATCTTCAGAGACTGAAACTCAGCACTATCACATTCAACCAAGAAGTATTGAGTGGTACTTCCAGGTCTTCAGACCAACAGCAGGCGCATCCCTCTTTCCTTCTCCAAAGCTGAGACAATGGAACCTAATGGAGATCGTTTAAACGACTTGAGGAATAAACAACAACAACAACCAAGAAATATTGAAGAACGTTCCCAAAAATAAAACTGCCTGGTAACATTAGTTGGATGTCAACTGCAACAAATAGACAAATTAGGACAGTTGAACGACTTTCGTACGTGGCTTCAAGGAGTCTGGGTTACGTACAGAATGATAAAATCATAATTGCATTAGAACTTACTAGGTGCAGATACTGAGCTGTAGGTACTGTTCCGTTGAGGTTTTATCCAGTAGGGCGTTTAGGTAGTACGGTGGGGTCTCTCCAGACACGCGGAGGTTGTACTCCCACGAGACTTGCATCACACCCATACCTTGACCGCGTGGATCCACCGTTACGTTGCGTGTACCCTCGAGGAGCTGCGTGTATCCATACTGTAGCATCTTGTACGTCTGTGGGAGGTCCGTACTTACGTTAGTGCTCTGGAGTCCATCGTCGGAACCTACTCGTAGAGTCTGTGGACCCTCCCCGTTGACCTTGTACTGGAGGTTGAAAGATACGGGATACCTTCCCAACAATCCTGCTGCCGCGGAGAGGGCTTCAATACCCACCGTGGTGTCCTGCACATTGTGACTCTTAGTTAGAAAGTTGATGGTGGTTTGCGCCATCTGTCAGAATAAATATCAACTAATTTTTGAGATTTTTTTAAAACTGAAATTTATAAATAATTAAGAGAGTTCGTGTTTATTAAATACTAGCCGAATGACCCGGGCAACGCCCGTGTTTTACCCGACTGTAGATGTTACAACGGTGATCCTTAGGTCGCTGGTTCAAATCCGGCTCGAGGGAGTCGGCGAGCACGTGACCTCCCTGTGCGCGCGCATCCGTGACAGAGGCCGATGAGGAAAGACGGTCGTGACTATATATAGGGATTTTAACTCGATGCTGTGTGTGAAACACCATAAATATAATATGTAATACCATAATGGATTTTTTTTAAATTTATATAGAAATATATAAAAGAGAGTTTAAAAAAACAGTTCTTGGTCGGTGGCAAAGTCACAACACAAGTTTAGGTAAATTCAGAAAGCCATCCTGTAGATCGTGGTTTCGGACGAATGGCCTTCGTCAATAGAGAAGTGTTTAACTGCCATAGTGACTAGGAGACAATTCATGACTGAAATATCAATGGCTATATATAGAAAAGTCGTAAATGCAGGAAACATGACAACTACAAGCCCTCCTAATATTTCCTATCAAAGTGAAAGACAATAAATGTAATAATATTTGGAAATATATAAATAAAATGCTTGTGTGGGAGTACAAGGAAAGAGGGAAGATAGCCGGGTTAAACCCCCTTGGTAAACAAGTGTCAAGTCTTTCATTCTCCCCTAGGGGATTTATGTTACTCAAAGCGGCATAAAAGCGGCTGGATGTGATGATCAGGGGACAGTTCAGGTGGTCTCGACACCAGTTGTTCCCAGGGTGGTACTCGGACATTCTCTTTCCTCCCCGATCTACCTTTCACAGGTTTTTGCCTCTGAATCCTGTCTCCTGTGTGTCCTTATCACTCATCACACAACCACCACGACTGCTTGACAAATCACCACATATATATATTTAGTTTTCTGAGGAAGGGCTTGCCCGAAAGCTACTTTATTCAATTAATAAAAAGATTTTCGGCGTCTTATACCTGTTTTCTTGCAATAGAAAGTTTGTTTCCTTTGTGAAACATTCATGCTTAATATGGTTTTAATCTATCTTCAAGACAATCAAGACAAATTGTATGGTCTCGAGGTAAAACACCTTACAAAATACTTCAATTTTTTTTCCTGACGAGAGGGGACAATTCATGATTTTTCAGGATGCCTGAATGACCAGTGTTTTGGTCGTTGAGGTACAGCTTGCACCACGCTGACGAGGGCCAACAGCCCGAAACACGTCCGTGGTTAGCTTTTCTTGATTAATCAAGAATGGGTATTTATCCAATTCTGTAATAATTAAAAATCAACGAGAATAGTTGATATTTATTCCGATAGATGGCACAAGCCATCAGAAACTTTCAGTTGCACGATAAGGAGATGCCTTTTTTCATATTTTTTTTTGTTGAAACGTTGATGAAATACAACAAATTTTCTGGCTAAAGTGTCTCATATTTTGAAGAAAGGTTTGATCTCTAATAGATATACCTGAGTAGATACGAAGCCTCCTCTCTCGTTGATCTGTTCCACCAGCCATCGCAGTAACGGCATCACCAGCGATACCTCTCCACGACGGACTGCAGTCAACACGGCATAGCTGGCTACAGATACATCCCCGGACTGTGGCAGGTAGAAATAGTCGGACTGCTTGTCTGTCGTGTTGAGAGGAGGTCCTTGGCTGGTGTTCCAGTACATGCTGTCACCTGCACGTACACGTCGTGTCATTATAACGTCGCTTATCTATAAGATCGTGTAACATTACTGCATGGGAGGAGAAGTCCGACCACAAATACCTGAAAGTCTCTCCCTGGACCATTGGAATATTCTGGTCTATTTCCAAGGTAACTAACGTGGTAACAGCACCTATTTTCCAGTGAATTGGACACGACAACACTACTGCATATCATTAATTGCGTCCCATTAAATGTAGGTAGTCAGTTTTCAGGAAATTAAAGCATACTTTAACGCAACATTTTATAATAATTTTAAAATACTAAAGTTTGTCATTTCTATTTTTTTTCGTCAAAATATTTTACCTTTTTTAAAATGTCACTTAATAACATTCGTGGTAAAGACAAAACATTCAGGAGATAAGTTTCTTCATCAATTTATTATGACATCAAGCTTTCGGGCATAGCGAGGCCCTTCTACAGGATCAAATGTATAAGAAAAATGATACACTATATACACGAAGAAAAAATTTTTTTTTTTTTTGCATATGGATTATAAGAAATTAGTTGTAAAAATTTTTTTGAAATAATCGGTGATACTTCGTGTATATAGTGTATCATTTTTCTTATACATTTGATCCTGTAGAAGGGCCTCGCTATGCCCGAAAGCTTGATGTCATAATAAATTGATGAAGAAACTTATCTCCTGAATGTTTTGTCTTTACCACGAATGTAATTGGGAAGATTTTACCTCTTTTAGAAATACTTAATAACATGTTATATCGCACCATGTCACGTAAAATTTCGTTATGGACATACGATATTTTATGGGTCAACCTTTGTAGTGGCGTTTCATGTTATGTAACGGGCACACTCGATGGGATTTATAATTTCTAGGAAATTAGTTCATTTTCCTAGATAACATTCCAACTCTCGACGAACATCTGATATCTTGCAAAAACAAGTCCAGAACAGAATAAATCTTACAAAGACAGCATAGCACAAGCTATAGCGTTATTATTAGAAAACAAAAGTAAGCTATCCTTAAATGGCAAGACAAAAATTTACATATTCATTATCAGAACCATCCTTTACTTTGGTCATCCAGTCTTCATAACTGTAATGAAGACAACGTTGCAAACAATTGAAAGCTTTGAAAATCAGATCATCAAGAAAATAATAGGGGATCTCACATGATAGCTCAGGAGTAGTATCATCAGAAAGGATCTGAATTGTAGATCTATATCAATTTGTAAATAGCAGAGAGAGAGAATTGTTACAGATTTAACTATTTTTGTAAATATATTTATGATTTTCTTTCTAACCTGAAAAGTTCAGGTTTCTAATATATATTATTGTTTCTCTTTTTTATTATTATTTTTTATTGTATAATATGTTTATAATTATTTCTGTTTAAAAATGTAAATCGACGCAATTATCCCTAGTCGGGATATCGCGTTTTGTATGTTGAAATAAATAAATGAGAAAGGATCTGAAGATAGAAAAAACATAGACGATTTCATTATAAGGGCAAGAGAGCATTCAAAATATTCGAAAAAAAGAAGAAAACTTAAAAACGTAACCCTTAAATAAGCTTGCAATAATTACATACAAGAAAAGAAGAAAATGAATTCCAAACCGAAGCAAATTCTTTATCACTTTGAGAAAAATGAAGACAAATGAGAAGAAAAGAAAAAAAAAACATGAGGAAAAACAGTCTGACTTAGAAGAAAGACCAACTGGAACCTAGAATTCTATACCACAAGACACAAATCATCTTGTAAATAAGTGAAAACACTAAATGAAATTTGTAACATATAAATTTACTGGCAATGTGTTTCTTTTAAATAATATCATCAAATATTATATCTACAGACCTTACTGCAATAAGTTATTGAATGAGACGGCTTGGCTCATCAGTAGTGAACCCTCTCACTGATGAGCCAAGCCCTCTCATTCAATAACTTATTGCAGTAAGGTCTGTATAGATAATAGTTGATGATATTATTTAAAAGAAACACATTGCCAGTAAATTTATATGTTACAAATTTCAACGATAGATGGAAATTGAATTTATAAATTTAAAACTAAATGATAAGATAACCAGTAGAAGTCGGTAGACAAGTAGGTAAAAAACCCTCGATTCCCGACAGCCATGAACCGGGATTGAATCCCGTATTGGACACTTTGTTTTAATATGTGAATAACCTTCACACATATTATTCATTGTTGTAAATATCATAAACTAGGTTGTTCTTGTTGAGCGGTACCTAGTAAAGTGATTTTGGAACTGGAACTAAATGATAACCTGTATATAGTTATTCAAATTAAAGACACTTCGGCCAGTAAACCTTTTTATTATCAGTAAGGTTACCTCAAGAGAGGGAGCTGTATCATCATGAAGTTTCTTCAAATTAAAGGAACTTCGGCCAGTAAACCTTTTTATTATCAGTAAGGTTACCTCAAGAGAGGGAGCTGTATCATCATGAAGTTTCTTCAAATTAAAGGAACTTCGGCCAGTAAACCTTTTTATTATCAGTAAGGTTACCTCAAGAGAGGGAGCTGTATCATCATGAAGTTTCTTCAAATTAAAGGCACTTCGGCCAGTAAACCATTTTTATTATCAGTAAGGTTACCTCAAGAGAGGGAGAGAGAGAGAGAGCTGTGTGACACAGCAATCGTGAGTCCTGAAGTTTCTTCAAATTAAAGACATTTCGGCCAGTAAACCTTTTTTTTTACAAATGAGAAGAAAAGAAGGAAATAACATGAGGAAAAACAGTCTGACTTAGAAGAAGGACCATCTGGAACCTAGAATTCTACACCATAAGACACAAATCTTGTAAATAAGTGAAAACACTAAATGTTAACCAGAAGTCGATGGACGACTTTTAGAGACAATCATCTCTAAAGGAGATAATAAAGAGATTTACTGGCCGAAATATCTTTAATTTGAAGAACTATGAATGCCTCTATCTTTACAATAACAGTATTCCTTGTAAATATTATAATCTGGGTTTCCTTTTTGATCGGTGCCCAATAAAGTGAGTTTGGAACTGAATGTTACATTCCAATTTCCACGACAAGGTAGAACGAAGTTGTAGATCCTTACCTTTAGTAACGGCTAGACCGATCAGTTTCTGGTAGGCCGCATCTCTGTTCGGACTGTCGAGTTGATGTAGAGCGAATCCTGCCAGCGCTACGATGAAAGGATGGGACGATGAGAACAGCTCTCTAGTCAGGAACTGTTCTGAGAGGAGCATTTCCCGGGGATACTGTCTGTGGACCTGTTAGACACATATTGGGACAACTGGACATGGATGGTTGACAGACAGACTTACGCTAGCTTGTGCTAGAGAGGACACCACGTAGGCTGTAAGAGTCGTAGGGTCTTCCTGTAACATACCGTACCATTATAATTATATTAAGAAAAAGGCATCTTCTTATCGTGCAACTGAAAGTTGCTGATGGCTTGCGCCATCTATCGGAATAAATATCAACTATTCTCGTTGATTTCTAATTATTCTAGAATTGGCCAAATACCCATTCTTGATTAATCAAAAAAGCTAACCAATCAAGAATGGTTATTTGGCCAATTCTGAAATAATTAGAAATCAACGAGAATAGTTGTTATTTATTCCGATAGATGGCGCAAGCCATCAGCAACTTTCAGTTTCACGATAAGAAGATGCCTTTTTCTTAATTTATGCACCTTATCCCAGTACAATATCACATTTGTACTATTTTTTCACCATATAATTATAAGCGGTAGAACACTTCCTGTTTTGATAATCAAATAAAGTAAAGCACGAAGGAAGATGAGTTTCTTTTTAATATACGTTGGAAGCTATAACCTCTGTCAATCTGAACAGTTTTAATAGAAAAATAGACATACCAGATATTTATAAAGTACTAGCCGAATGACCCGGGCAACGCCCGTGTTTTACCCGATTCAATGTTTTGATTCAAATACTATTTGTTACAATTATAAATTTGCGCCTTAAATAAATGCATATGTTAGTTAATAACTATAGCCTATGTGCTTTATCTGTCTATGTACTGTTGGCTTCCATAGGCGTCTCTTACTGGGAAAAGGAAAGAGAGGATTCCATTTGGTTATTAACTAATATATGCATTTATTTAAGGAGCGACCCGCTCCAACACAATAGTTACAAAAACCAAAAAGCGAGTGGGGGGGGGGGGGGGGGGCAAAGGTGGCGTGATCGTAGCCAACCAATAGGAGGGCGCCATTCCAAAAAAAAAAAAGCAAACGGTGACAGAGGTGAAAACTGATTAAGAGATGAAGAATTGATGACGCTCGTAACTGTATATAGAATTCCTGTCCCGACGTGTTTATTCTGTCTTCCCCTCACAGTGATATTCCGGTCTCCCCTAATGTGTCAGATTTAGAATTTACCTCATTGTCTTTTTCCCCTATATTTGCATATCTTAATTGTAATCATAGTTGTATTTTGTTTCTCCGTCTATAAGAAAAAATGTAAATATGCTAAAATATTGCTTACCATAGTATAAATAGGCTTGTATCTCTTTGAATCTCTTAGCTTTTTTAGCCAGTAGAAGGGCGTGTGGCCCGAAAGCTCGCTCGCGTTTATTAAAAAGAAACTCATCTTCCTTCGTGCTTTACTTTATTTGATTATAATTATAGTTAAATATAAGAAAATTGCGATATATTTTCATACAATTATAGTTGAATAAATAGAAATATCTCATTACATCTTTGAGTGTCAGTATATTAACGAAGAAAGAGAGATGTTATTCTCAAAATTAAACGACAGCCAACTTACCTCAGTACAAAGTATTTTAACCAGCGTCATATCAAGTTGGTTCGGTTCCAAAATCACTTTATTAGGTACCGCTCAAAAAGAGCAACCTAGTTTATGATATTTACAACAATGAATGTGAAATTGTTCACATATTAAAACAAAATGTTAACGTAGGATTCAATCCCGGTTCATGACTGTCGGGAATCGAGGGTGTTACCCACTCGTCCACCGATTTCTTTTATTCATATCGAGTTGAATGGTTACTCTGTCCCTCTATAACTTTTATAAAGCAGTAACTTGGATTTATCTCCTCCACTACAAGATGGTGATTGATCATTGTGAGGATATCGTTGAAAATTGACAATTATAAATAAGGAATTCATCAACCTTTTCAGAAATTTGTCTTTTTGACGAACCACTGTCGCCCTTTAAAAAAAAGTGGAATATCTACTTATATAATTGCCTTATTCTGTCTGTTTGTTTGTCTGTTTGTCTGAAGCTCACGGATAGAATGCGCGCTCATTGGCTGCAAGGGAACACGTGTCCTCCCTGCCCCCCTCTAGACAACCCTGTTATTCAAAAACCATACATCCAATCGCCATGAAATTCTGGGATATTATTAGGTATATCCCGGAAAGGTTTTCGAAAAATAATTTCTTGAATATCTTGAATATCCTTAGAGTTATTTGCAGAATTGTAGATATAACTCGCAAGCAGCGCCGCCAGACGGTGATAGGCTTAAAGCTTGCTGCTCCACCCCTGTTGACCTTGGGTCGTCGTGTGAGTCACAGCATGATGCAACAAAAAACACTCTCTCTGGGGATTGCGGCGTCAACAACCTGTAAGTTTGTGCCTCTCTCATAAACCTGTCTATACAGACCACCCTGTCTATAGCGACCACTCTAGACAACCCTGTTATCAGCTGTGTGATACATCCACCTGTCTATACAGACCACCCTGTTAATAGCGACCACCCAAGTCAACGTTTTTAGAATATATTCGCACTCGGGTAAACCCCGGGCGTTGCCCGGGCCATTCGTCTAGTATTATATACTAGACAGGTGACCCGAGCTTCGCCCCGGCATTGACCCGTGTGCATATCTACCCGAGTGATATATATTTAGATAAGATTTTTTTATAATAATTGTTTGTTATTAGCATTATCTATTTGTTTGCATCAGCATAATTTAATCTAATCTTTGATAGAGGGCGCTGTTCGTGAGCTAAGTAGAATAATTTGAATATATAGTTTTAATAATTGATTTATATATATTTTTAAAATAGCCTATCGTCTTCCCCGTATTTTTTTGCCTATGTATGGGAATTTTGGTTTGAATTAGTGAACTACTGCGAATTTGTATACCGGACATACAAACAAACATACAAACATTGATTTTTATAATATATATATATATATAATATAATTTTTATTTTATAAATATTTCTAATGCACTAATGTGTGTGTGATAGACTCGCATAATATGATGATAATAATATTTAATAGTAAATTTATTGCATATACAGTTAAACCTGTCTATAGCGCCCTCTCTAAATAGCGTCTTTTAAGATTTTAAATACGTAGTACGATGCGATTTATATTAAAAGTGACCTGTCTATAGCACCCCCTCTCTATAGCACCCTATTTTGGTGAGTCCCAAGAGGGGGTGCTATACACAGGTGTTACTGTATATTGTTTAGTATAGTACAGTATATTTCGAAAGAAGATAACTAAAAACTTTGAAACCTCTGTTGTTATTGGGTGCATTGTATATATAGATGTTTGATCTATATAAGAACAGGGTACCTCTCCCTTCAAAATTTCCATCTATAGATGTTTGAAGATAATTTATCATTACTCTTTACAATTCACCCTATCATACTTCATCCCTAAGGTTAGAAATAATCGTTATTTCTCCTTAAAATAAATTTCGATTTTTCGTTCAAAAGAAACATTTGCGGTATAATTGTCAAACGGCGTTCTACAATCATAAGCCGCGTTTAATTGTTGGATTGTGAAATAATTGCAAGGGATTTAAAACGATATATATCAATCGAAATAATTGAAAAACATATTTTTATTAAACAACAACAACAAAAGCCTTTATTGAGGACCTCTCGTCCTATAAAGGATTCGCCAGTTTACAGAGTAATTGAAGAGAAGATAACTAAGAATACAGAGAGAAACCTATATGTAGTAGGTATAGTATAGTATTTTCTACACTGTGACTATATACAACAGCAGCAACAAGCCTTTTACTGGAATCAAAGTCCCATACAGGATTCGTCATTTTAATCCTGACATAGATTATTTGCATATAATTATTTACATCAATTAGATTATGTATATAGCCTCCTCTTCTCTTCAGCCGTCTTCCAGAATTTGAACAACGCAAACGCTCCAGCTCTGTTTCTCACCACCTCATTCAACAGGAGCTCCAAAGAGAGTCCCTCAAGGCCTATTTCACTGAGGAGCACTTCTCGTTCGTCTTTCAGCCCCATACATAGAGTATATGGTGATGTAGCCCCGGCTCCATTCTTGTCCCGCAAATCTCGCATGTACATCCGTCTGTTTTAAATATTCTGGGGCGATCATCAGCAAAGAGCACCGAGAGGGTATTTTTATTAAATAAAAATAGTTCAAATGTTAGCTCATCATCAGGCCAATTGTTTCACAAATTCCTACAATATATATATATAAAGGTGTAGGAAGTATTTTTACATATTTACACTTGAAAAAGGTTTAAAAATTATATTGAATTATATTGTATTATAGATGTGTATGGGGTAGTGTACGAACCTGGATGATTTGGTGATGGATTTCTCCAGGCTCCACGAAGGATCCGTCAGGTTGATGATGTGACATAATCCAGGTCAGTGCAGAGCTGGTGACATTTTCATCCACGGTGACGTACCGCTGGACACGGTAGAGTGTACGGAGGGCATAGGCGCTCAACCTTAACACACCATTGTCGTGCTGTGATCTCTGTAATATTGTCACAGAGTCATTGTCTCTCTCTCTTCCCTCTATGAGGACATTTGTGGGTTTGAAGTGGTGCACGCGGTCCTATACCGCCATGTGAGGGAGATACTCTCCGAGACACTCTCGACAGAAAACAAGATCATTCTGCGAGATTTCCTTAACATGGCAATTGAACATGTTGGAGACAAAGACCCATTTATAACCAAGGGCCGAATTCAGGATGTCTTGTAGCTCTTGATTCAAACCAATGAAGCCTGTTTAGATTTCATTATGTATATTTATCCTTGTTATTATTATTAGTTTTCATCTGTCACCATAATATTTTATGAACGATGTGATAAAAGTTGATTCAATCTCTCTCTCTCTCTCTCTGAGATAATAGATAGTTACTGGAGTTACCAAGTCGTGCGACCTCTGCTCTGGGAGGTGTTCGCCTCCTGCGAAATGCCCCTGGATCTACAGGCCTGACTGTTCGGTGTCGGCCTCCATCCCGAGGCAATGACAAGTGTGACTACCATTTACAATCTTGGTCTTGACGTGGTAACACATCGACACTCTGTGGGAAAGTACTCTGGTGGTCCATTGGTAGCGGAGACTTTCCCGCGGTGGACGCCATCAAAGACGACATTGTATATATTTTATTTATTTGTCACTATATATTATTGGAAATAGAAACATTAAGGGACGGATGTATGTTCTAATTACTCGTGGTACAGGTCACGACAATTATGGTGGAGGTATTTAATCACTGTTTTTTGTTTACTGTAAATATTACACATGTCTACACAATCGTTTGATTTGAGCACTTACTGAACACCAGCCCCTGTTTAGCCACTTGCATTCACTGGTGGAATTGGACTCATGCAAGAATATGAGGCAATTTGGGCATTTTTCCTTTCATAGAAAACAATAGAAAAAAAAAGTGGCATTTACCAGGTACTTCCAGAGCGATCCTTGTTTCCGAACATGCTGAATGCTCCGTCATCTCTTCTGAAGAGCAGCTGTCTTTGGTAATCTGCATCAGCCAATATGTAAGTGAGTTAGCGTATATATGCAAATAAACCGGTTTCCAAAAATAGAAATAAAGTATTCAAAATATAAACTAATTGAAATAGAAAGTGTTACACCTAGAAGGAACTGGTGGAATACCATGAAACTTGGCATGTATTGTACAGACTATTACATACGACAACTACACTGGTGGAAATAGAAAGTGTTACACCCAGAAGGAACTGGTGGAATACCATGAAACTTGGCATGTATTGTACAGACTATTACATACAACAACTACACTGGTGGAAATAGAAAGTGTTACACCCAGAAGGAACTGGTGGAATACCATGAAACTTGGCATGTATTGTACAGACTATTACATACGACAACTACACCGGTGGAAATAGAAAGTGTTACACCCAGAAGGAACTGGTGGAATACCATGAAACTTGACATGTATTGTACAGACTATTACATACGACAACTACACTGGTGGAAATAGAAAGTGTAAACCCAGAAGGAACTGGTGGAATACCATGAAACTTGGCATGTATTGTACAGACTATTACATACTACAACTACACTGGGGGAAATAGAAAGTGTTACACCCAGAAGGAACTGGTGGAATACCATGAAACTTGGCATGTATTGTACAGACTATTACATACGACAACTACACTGGTGGAAATAGAAAGTGTTACACCCAGAAGGAACTGGTGGAATACCATGAAACTTGGCATGTATTGTACAGACTATTACATACGACAACTACACTGGTGGAAATAGAAAGTGTTACACCCAGAAGGTGGAATACCATGAAACTTGGCATGTATTGTACAGACTATTACATACGACAACTACACTGGTGGAAATAGAAAGTGTTACACCCAGAAGGAACTGGTGGAATACCATGAAACTTGGCATGTATTGTACAGACTATTACATACGACAACTACACTGGTGGAAATAGAAAGTGTTACACCCAGAAGGTGGAATACCATGAAACTTGGCATGTATTGTACAGACTATTACATACGACAACTACACTGGTGGAAATAGAAAGTGTTACACCCAGAAGGAACTGGTGGAATACCATGAAACTTGGCATGTATTGTACAGACTATTACATACGACAACTACACTGGTGGAAATAGAAAGTGTTACACCCAGAAGGAACTGGTGGAATACCACGATGAATGTGTGATTAAAAATGAACATTTTAACAATTTTTCAGATGTTTTGACGACAAAATTATTTATTACAGGCCACAAGAAGCCGGATTGGATAGTTGACAACTAATGTACGCTCCAGGAATGAAGTTTACACCCAGTTATCCACAAGAAATTAAGCAAAATTCCATGTGTTTTCTACAAATTCCTTTTGGTTTAACACTCTCTAGTGGTTCTCCTAGTGTGTACATTCTTAGATAAAGACTTCGTGATAACTTTTTCCAAGAAAATTATTTTAGCAGAACACTTTCTTGATTTAGAAAACACCATTTTCAGGTCGGAATATAGTTAAAAATGTTGAAGTAAATCTTTTTTTTTTTTCACTAAAGCTTATTTTTCCGATAGGCGTTCTCTTAAAATTATAATCGTGTTGTATTTCTATCTGATTTTCTTGTAGAATTTAAGGTCCTAAAAGCATATATTTGTGCAAGAGTGTTAATAAATATTTTGAAACAAAATAATAATGCACAAAAAAAAAATTCTAAAACTGGTCTTTATATTAAAGCGTTTGTTTATGTTGTTGTAACACACGTCACTAGAGACAAGAAGTAAGAGTTATTGAGTAAAATTAATCAGACCTCCAGGGAAAAGTATATTTTCAAAAATCTTTTTAATCTCAAGATTTCGGGTACGGAAGAAGAAAACATGGTATAATGATTCGCCAATAGAACACAAGTTATAATACAATCAGATACCATTCCACATAATCCTATTTAAAAAATGCTGTAGATATAACATTTTTCATATTTAACTGTATCAAACAAGCCAGAAAAAAAACCTTCTCAAGAACAATATCCCCAAGGACCTGAGAATCCGGACCCAACGACATCATTATAAATTATAATTGTAAATGAACTCCTGTAAATAACCATCCCCCTCAGTATATTGTAAATATGATGATCTAGGTTGCTCTTTTTGAGCGGTGGCACCTAATAAAGTTTTTTGGAACTGGAACTGGATATTTAACTGTACTTACCTGACATCGGTGGACAAGTAGGTAACACCCTCGATTCCTGACAGTCATGAATCGGGATTGAATCCCGCGTTAAAATTTTGTTTAATATGTAAATAACCTTCACATATTATTCACTGTTTCAATTATCATGAACTAGGTTGCTCTTGTTGAGCGGTACCTATTAATGTGATTTTGAACAGAGTATTTAACTATTATATACAAATGGAAACAAATATATTTTTTAATAATATCTCTGGTTCAACCTGGTTCAAATCACATTAATAGGTACCGCTCAACAAGAGCAACCTAGTTCGTGATAATTGAAACAGTGAATAATATGTGAAGGTTATTCACATATTAAACACATTTTAACGCGGGATTCAATCCCGGTTCATGACTGTCGGGAATCGAGCGTGTTACCCTCTCATCCACCGACTTTTTATGTATAATATCTCTAATAATATATCTAAAATAATCTAATAAAGTAGAACTAGCTCCCTGTAAAGAACAACATCTAATTGCAGAGCCAAAGTGTCCTTTATAGAGAAGTGCCCTCTTACTGGAGAGTTGCTAAATAGTAAAAATGGTAATTTTGCAAATGAAAACTGTCCTTTATAGAGAGGTGTCTTCTAGCGGAGTGTCCGCTAAAGAGAGGTTCTACTGTATATCTAATGATATATCTAATATAATATCATCTACACCTTCTGGAAAATCAGCAACCCACTGCAGGACGCTGAGAACTATTTCAGGAAAGAAAAAAATATAGCAATAGAACTCTATAATTTCTACAGATCAATTGTAAATAGATTCATACACAAAAGAGGTAGTGAGGAAAGTTTTAGAACAGATGTGTAAATAAATCACTTTTCAAACAAAGGCTCACGTACACATGGGGCAATGGGCCCTAATAAAAGGCTTTTTGTTGTTGTATGGCGAATCCATACAGGGCAATGGGCCCTAATAAAAGCCTTTTTGTTGTTGTATGGCGAATTCATACAGGGCAATGGGCCCTAATAAAAGGCTTTTTGTTGTTGTATGGCGAATCCATACAGGACAATGGACCCTAATAAAAGCCTTTTTGTTGTTGTATGGCGAATCCATACAGGGCAATGGGCCCTAATAAAAGGCTTTTTGTTGTTGTATGGCGAATCCATACAGGGCAATGGGCCCTAATAAAAGGCTTTTTGTTGTTGTATGGCGAATCCATACAGGGCAATAGGCCCTAATAAAAGCCTTTTTGTTGTTGTATGGCGAATCCATACAGGGCAATAGGCCCTAATAAAAGCCTTTTTGTTGTTGTATGGCGAATCCATACAGGGCAATAGGCCCTAATAAAAGCCTTTTTGTTGTTGTATGGCGAATCCATACAGGGCAATAGGCCCTAATAAAAGCCTTTTTGTTGTTGTATGGCGAATCCATACAGGGCAATAGGCCCTAATAAAAGCCTTTTTGTTGTTGTATGGCGAATCCATACAGGGCAATAGGCCCTAATAAAAGCCTTTTTGTTGTTGTATGGCGAATCCATACAGGACAATGGACCCTAATAAAAGGCTTTTTGTTGTTGTATGGCGAATCCATACAGGACAATGGACCCTAATAAAAGGCTTTTTGTTGTTGTATGACGAATCCATACAAGACAATGGACCCTAATAAAAGCCTTTTTGTTGTTGTATGGCGAATCCATACAGGGCAATGGGACCTAATAAAGCCTTTTGTTGTTGTATGGCGAATCCATACAGGGCAATGGGCCCTAATAAAAGCCTTTTTGTTGTTGTATAGCGAATCCATACAGGGCAATGGGCCCTAATAAAAGGCTTTTTGTTGTTGTATGGCGAATCCATACAGGACAATGGACCCTAATAAAAGCCTTTTTGTTGTTGTATGGCGAATCCATACAGGGCAATGGGCCCTAATAAAAGGCTTTTTGTTGTTGTATGGCGAATCCATACAGGGCAATGGGCCCTAATAAAAGGCTTTTTGTTGTTGTATGGCGAATCCATGCAGGGCAATGGGCCCTAATAAAAGCCTTTTTGTTGTTGTATGGCGAATCCATACAGGGCAATGGGCCCTAATAAAAGCCTTTTTGTTGTTGTATGGCGAATCCATACAGGGCAATGGACCCTAATAAAAGCATTTTTGTTGTTGTTATTTATCATCCCTCACTGGAGAGAACTGATATTTTGACTCAGTATTGATACAAGATATTAATCTATTGAAGTAAGGGTCTACCTGAGCGTAGATCATCCAAGCAGGACTGCCAGGAAGATCCTCCTCTCTGATTGGACTGAGCGAGGTGATCCAGTGTGACCAAGCTGGAGACCAGGTTGAGCATAGTGTGTTCACCACCTCCTTGGGGTAGGGGGACCAGATCTCGTCGGTTGGGCACGGTGGTACCTAAGATGTCACCTGCACGGTCGATGGTTAGTTGGACAATGGTGATTGTGGAGATGGAGTTTAATTTTCTTCTAAGTCATAAAGATATTACTACAATTACATTATTATCCCAAGTACACCACGTGATGTACAGGTCATGATAATCATTGTTGGTAGAAGTTGGCGACTGTTTTTACTGTAATTACACCACAAGTGTATCTATGTAGAAAGCAGTTCGACTTTTGCACCTACAAGTGTGTCAGAGCTCCCGTTTAGTTACTTGTACTCACTAGGGGGTTGGTATTCTAAAAGAATGGGAAGGGGGGCATTGAAGCAATTTTTCTTTCTTCAGAATTAAAAAAGTTGCCCAATGCGGGAATCGATCTCCAATCGTGGCTGTCGAAAATCGACGGTTTATACCAATTCTCTCTACTGACATGAAAAGTTTAAAGTATGCAAATAAGAGAGATTAGAAGAAAAGAAATCAATGCGATTAAAGAAGTATAATAGATAGGAATGGTTGCTGTGGTGTAGAATGATAACATTTCATTTCTAATATTTCAACTGGAGAAACAATAAAGTCTAATAAAAAAATATATTTAGTTTTATTATTTTTGAACTACAATGATGATAATGATTGATTAGTTATTAATTAAAAACTACCTTTAAGCATAATTTATATA
This sequence comes from Cordylochernes scorpioides, assembly GCA_030710605.1. Lineage (NCBI taxonomy): Eukaryota > Metazoa > Arthropoda > Arachnida > Pseudoscorpiones > Chernetidae > Cordylochernes > Cordylochernes scorpioides. Next base: position 69,567,575 of record CP092880.1, read on the forward strand.
TACCTTCACACTTTGCATTTCAATCCAGATTACAACATGAAGTTGCGGAAGGAAAATCGGCCCTTGCCATTTCATCAGCTTAACACCCTTTTGGTAAATCTGACCTATTTCATAACCCCTCTTGTAGGGTGTTATGGAATGTAACCCGTCCCTGTACTGATTAAGGCCATAACCAGAAACCATGGTATACAGGTTGTTGGCTTTTATCTGAATTTGACAAAATTGGTGTTATGGCTCATTCTTTATTACCACCTTTACGTTTTGTACTAATGCACAAAAAAAAAACATAGCAAAGTAAAAATTGAATGTTTCTTGAAGGTAGAAAAGTTGACTAATTTTGTGGTGAATGCCTCACCCCTCTAACAACAACGTTAACTGAGATCAAAAATCTTAAAGATAGAGGTTGCCTGGCCGGAATTCATATTTATATGAAAAATAAACACTTCGGCCAGTAAAAAAAATATTTTCTCAATGTTTCAACAAAAATCTTTTGCTGAAACGTTGAGGAAATAAAAATTTAACTGGCTGAGATCACACAAAATGTTTTATTGAATGCTGCGAATACCTGCTGCGGACAGAGTGACCCTCTGGATGTTCTGGAACGGCTGCACGGAGACGTTGAGCAGGGGGCTGGTTGAACTGCGGAGGTCCACCAGCTTGGCTTTGTTGAAGTACTGCGGGGTACCTTCGTGCTGAAACACTCTCTTGTCAATATAAGTAATTCAAAATATATAGTCTTTGGTTTATTTTCTATGGACCTGTGCATGAAAAGACCGAAAACAAAGATTGTTGCGGCGACGACTGTAATATTTAATGTCATGCCTTTCTTTTGACTAATTGACCAAATAAGTATGGCCTACTAGTTCTACACAAGTGCACCCTGTCAAGACAAGCAGAAAGCTACCAACGCTGCAACATAGGTGAGGTACCCTGGGTCCAGGAGCGTAAAAGGTGAGAGAACTGAAATATTCCAGAAAGATTTCTTTGGTGATATACACTCTGTGGAAGACAGACCAATCAGAGAGCGAGGACCCACCTGTGATTGGATAATATTCCGGTGTTGCTTCAAGCCTGTATTTAAGCTCGATTTTTTGCTTTTTTCTACTTTTTCTGCTTGTTTTTCGTATATTTTGTATGTTTTTTTTTTGTGGTTAGATAAAGGAGAGAAGTGTAGTCCTGTATGGACACCTGTATCCCAATCCAGTTTCGTGCGTGTCGTTATTTATGGATCCTATATCTCTTGGTAAATGTAAACAATGCCCAGTATACTTAACAATAACTTATTTGAATGAACATTTTTATATTTTGTCGTCACCTCCATTTTTATTTTAAAGCTGATTAGGATAAATTGAATTCCTCTAATAATGATAAATTCAGATAATTTGAGGAAGTATAATTGGAATTTCGGATAATTGGAAGTAGTATAATTTGAAATTTCGGATAAATGGAGTTCGTGTATTTGGAATTTTAGATAATTGCCGCTGGTATAATTGTAAATTTCTGATAATTGGAAGAAGTAAAATAGGATTTTTTAGGATATTTGGAGTAAGAATAATTAGAATTTCGAATAAATGAGTAAAATAAAATGAAATTTCAAATAATAGTTCAGCTATTTGAAATTTCGGATAAGTGGAGTTGGTATAATTCGAATTTCGGATTATTGGAACATTGAACTTCTTTTGGAGGGGAATTTTGGATAATTGTAACTTCGGTTAAGTGGATTTTTTTCCGGATCATTGAGGTGTATAGGTTACAAGTACGTACCCTGACAAGAAGTTTCTTGGTGACAGTGTCCGAGGTCATGGAAGACGTGGCTGTCACCCGTATCTCGATGGATCCGAAGTGGAGCGGTGTCAGGAGGAATGACACGGGGACAGATTGTCCTGCGGGGACCTGCAACACATTGTCACTCAACTCCTGTAGTCTGATTGGTTAGTGGAGTAATGTAAACCGCTGGTTTCAGACAGCAATGACCCGGGATCGAATCCCGCAATGTGCATTTTTTTTTTTCTGAAGAAAAAAAGTTTGGTATCAAGCGGTGTTTTATTTATTGTATACTAGACGGGGGTGACCCGGGCTTCGCCCCGGGATTGACCCGTGTGCATATCTACCCGAGTGATATATATTTAGATAAGATTTTTTAAATAATTGTTTGTTATTAGCATTATCTATTTGTTTGCATCAGCATAATTTAATCTAATCTTTGATAGAGGGCGCTGTTCGTGAGCTAAGTAGAATAATTTGAATATATAGTTTTAATAATTTATTTATATATTTTTTAAAATAGCCTATCGTCTTCCCCGTATTTTTTTACCTATGTATGGAAATTTTGGTTTGAATTAGTGAACTACTGCGAATTTGTATACCGGACATACAAACAAACAAACATACATACATACATACATACATACATACATACATACATACAAACATTGATTTATATATATATATATATAGATGTTCTCCTGTAGAAGGACAAAGATATATCAAAATCTTGAGACGGTTTTAAAATATAAAGAAACTCATCTCTGGTAAACTTTTTTTAAAATTGTTTAATTGATATCAAAAAGATAAAGGCTACTGACGAGGACAAAATATTTTTGTTGAAATGTCGAGATGATAAAAAGATTTACTGACCGAAGTATCTTTATTTTTTTTTTTAAGAACTGTTTAATTAATGTTCAGGAGATTTAAATCAATTGATGTCATCGATTCTTTCTAAAGTACAACTTCACAAGTGAAAAGTGCAAGAAACCAAACGGTGTTTTGACTTATATGAATAAAAGTCGAACTGCTTTTTACATGTATAAATATGAGGGGGGGGAGGTATACATAGAGTAACAGTAGTTTTTATCTACCCATTTATGAGTATCATTCCCTGAACAACGAGTACCAGGTATAAGTTTTAAAAAACCAAACCGCTACTGGTAAAGTCAAATATGTTGTACACACTCCCTTAGGTAGATACGTATACGTTTTGCTTCATTTCTAATAGAAATAGAAAGTGAAATACACCCAGAAAGAGTTTGTGGTGACCACACTTTGCTTCAGCGAGCGTGAACTGGGACAAAGCTTCAAAACACATACGGGCGGAAGAGTGGCGGCCACACTATGCCTCGGCAAGCGCGTGCTGGGAGAACACGTCACTACGCATGCGCGGGCGTCATCCGGAACTTTCTAGCCACTGGCGCGGTAAACAACAAGGCCTGCTCCCAACGGCCGTTACTTCAACCGTTACTTCTTTTCTTTTTATATATTTATGGATTTAAATAAATTAATTTAAATTATAATTTAATCAGCGGCCTTTCCACAAGCCACACCAACACATCACGCAACCATCCCACAAGTTGAAGAGAAATTTGGCTTGAATTAACTTCTTGTAGCGTCTAAGAAATTATTACATTTTGTAGGCCAAACGTATAAAAAGTAGTAATATGCGGTAATTTTTCATATTTTAGTCATTTGGTATATGTAATAGTCTGTATGCGACAAGTTTCATGGTATTCCACTAGTGCCTACTATTGTGTATAACATCTTTTATTTCTTTACTCATTTCGTTTCAAATTAAAAATGTGAAGAACGTTGGAAGAGAAACTTACCGATACGACCCGGGCTTTCCTCTGTAAAGATTTTCCTTCCACCACATCTTCATCTTGGGCGGATGTGAACTCAAATTCTCCTTTCCTGTTGTCAATACTGATCTCCGCCTGGAAACAAATACTTTGTTGTGTCTAACAATATGTATATTTAAAGGGAGAGGTGTCACACTTTCTCTTTTGGTACATAGATATGTGATGAATTGAGGACAGAGTCAAGTTGGAAGGTGATAAGGACTCATACAGGAGACAGGATCAAGAATCAAGAACCCGTGAGGAGTAGATCGGAGAGGAAAAAGAGAAGGACTGAGGACTACCCTGGGAACAACTAGCGTGGAGACGACGTCGGAGAGATCTACCCCCTGACCATGGTATGTGACAATTTAGGACAAAGTGTAAGGTGGTAAGGACCCATACAGGAGACAGGATTAAGAATCAAGAACCCGTGAGGAGTAGATCAGAGAGGAAAAAGAGAAGTTGTAAGGACCACCCTGGGAACAACTATCGTGGAGTGGACGTCGGAGAGATCTACCCCCTGACCATGGTATGTGACAATTTAGGACAAAGTGGAAGGTGGTAAGGACCCATACAGGAGACAGGATTAAGAATCAAGAACCCGTGAGGAGTAGATCGGAGAGGAAAAAGAGAAGGACTGAGGACTACCCTGGGAACAACCAGCGGGGAGACGACGTCGGAGAGATCTACCACCTGACCATGATATGTGACAATTGAGGACAAAGTCAAAGTGGAAGGTGGTAAGGACCCATACAGGAGACAGGATTAAGAATCAAGAACCTATTAGGAATAGATCGGAGAGAAAAAAGAGAAGGTCTTAGGACTACCCTGGGAACAACTAGCGTGGAGACGACGTAAAAGCGATCTGCCTGGCCATCAAATCCAATAATTTTATATTCTTTCCAGATAGTAACAAGGCAGTTAACCCAGAGTTATCAGAATTTAACGACCATTATGTAAGAAGACAAGACAACGTGGTTAACAAAGCCTAATCTTACTAACCAACTTTCTCTCTTTATACTTCCTCTCAAGATTCTTTTTTATGAAAAAATTAAAGAAAAAAATGAAAGATAAAAAGGTTAGGTGTTGAAATCAAAAAATAAAACTGGCATATCCTGACCAGAAGCACATGTGCTTGATAAATCAAGAAATTGGGTTGGCCAGATATCAGGGAACAGGCTAAATCAATGTTTAGATGATTTCTGTTTCACCAGATGGCGCTCTGCCTTCTGTAAAGCACATGTGCTTCTGGTTAGGATATGCCAGTTTTATTTTTTATTCTTTTTTATGTAAACAACCCTATAGTATACATTTCATACACATACATATTCATCCCTGTCTTAACAATTTAAAAAAAAATCAATAAGCAAGTCATGACCAGGACTCTTTCAACCATTCTTTATTTTTCAAACTTTCGGACCAATATGTTCTTCAAGAGGAGACCTAGAAGTACCATTTCCAGCCAACAATACACACATTTATACAACACTCACACTGTGTTGTGTCAACAAAATATATAAGCAGCTCAAGGCTAGGTCTCTTTCAACCATTCTGTACTTTTCAAACTTTCGGACCAATATGTTCTTCAAGAGGAGACCTAGAAGTACCATTTCCAGTCAACAATACACACATTTATACAACACTCACACTGTGTTGTGTCAACAAAATATATAAGCAGCTCAAGGCTAGGTCTCTTTCAACCATTCTGTACTTTTCAAACTTTCGGACCAATATGTTCTTCAACAGGAGACCTAGAAGTACCATTTCCAGCCAACAATACACACACAATACTCACACTGTGTTGTGTCAACAAAATATATAAGCAGCCCAAGGCTAGGTCTCTTTCAACTATTCTTTATTTATCAAGCTTTTGGACCAATATGTTCTTCAACAGGAGACCTAGAAGTACCATTTCCAGCCAACAATACACACATTTATACAACACTCACACTGTGTTGTGTCAACAAAATATATAAGCAGCTCAAGGCTAGGTCTCTTTCAACTATTCTTTATTTATCAAGCTTTTGGACCAATATGTTCTTCAACAGGAGACCTAGAAGTACCATTTCCAGCCAACAATACACACACAATACTCACACTGTGTTGTGTCAACAAAATATATAAGCAGCTCAAGGCTAGGTCTCTTTCAACTATTCTTTATTTATCAAGCTTTTGGACCAATATGTTCTTCAACAGGAGACCTAGAAGTACCATTTCCAGCCAACAATAAACACACATACACACAAAACTCACACTGTGTTGTGTCAACAAAATATATAAGCAGCTCAAGGCTAGGTCTCTTTCAACCATTCTTTATTTATCAAGCTTTTGGACCAATATGTTCTTCAACAGGAGACCTAGAAGTACCATTTCCAGCCAACAATAAACACACATACACACAAAACTCACACTGTGTTGTGTCAACAAAATATATAAGCAGCTCAAGGCTAGGTCTCTTTCAACCATTCTTTATTTATCAAGCTTTTGGACCAATATGTCCTTCAACAGGAGACCTAGAAGTACCATTTCCAACCAACAATACACACACATACACACAATACTCACACTGTGTTGTGTCAACAAAATATATAAGCAGCTCAAGGCTAGGTCTCTTTCAACCATTCTTTATTTATCAAGCTTTTGGACCAATATGTCCTTCAACAGGAGACCTAGAAGTACCATTTCCAGCCAACAATACACACACATACACACAATACTCACACTGTGTTGTGTCAACAAAATATATAAGCAGCTCAAGGCTAGGTCTCTTTCAACCATTCTTTATTTATCAAACTTTCGGACCAATATGTTCTTCAAGAGGAGACCTAGAAGTACCATTTCCAGCCAACAATACACACACAATACTCACACTGTGTTGTGTCAACAAAATATATAAGCAGCTCAAGGCTAGGTCTCTTTCAACCATTCTTTATTTATCAAGCTTTTGGACCAATATGTCCTTCAACAGGAGACCTAGAAGTACCATTTCCAGCCAACAATACACACACAATACTCACACTGTGTTGTGTCAACAAAATATATAAGCAGCTCAAGGCTAGGTCTCTTTCAACCATTCTTTATTTATCAAGCTTTCGGACCAATATGTCCTTCAACAGGAGACCTAGAAGTACCATTTCCAGCCAACAATACACACATTTATACAACACTCACACTGTGTTGTGTCAACAAAATATATAAGCAGCTCAAGGCTAGGTCTCTTTCAACCATTCTGTACTTTTCAAACTTTCGGACCAATATGTTCTTCAAGAGGAGACCTAGAAGTACCATTTCCAGTCAACAATACACACATTTATACAACACTCACACTGTGTTGTGTCAACAAAATATATAAGCAGCTCAAGGCTAGGTCTCTTTCAACCATTCTGTACTTTTCAAACTTTCGGACCAATATGTTCTTCAACAGGAGACCTAGAAGTACCATTTCCAGCCAACAATACACACACAATACTCACACTGTGTTGTGTCAACAAAATATATAAGCAGCCCAAGGCTAGGTCTCTTTCAACTATTCTTTATTTATCAAGCTTTTGGACCAATATGTTCTTCAACAGGAGACCTAGAAGTACCATTTCCAGCCAACAATACACACATTTATACAACACTCACACTGTGTTGTGTCAACAAAATATATAAGCAGCTCAAGGCTAGGTCTCTTTCAACTATTCTTTATTTATCAAGCTTTTGGACCAATATGTTCTTCAACAGGAGACCTAGAAGTACCATTTCCAGCCAACAATACACACACAATACTCACACTGTGTTGTGTCAACAAAATATATAAGCAGCTCAAGGCTAGGTCTCTTTCAACTATTCTTTATTTATCAAGCTTTTGGACCAATATGTTCTTCAACAGGAGACCTAGAAGTACCATTTCCAGCCAACAATACACACACAATACTCACACTGTGTTGTGTCAACAAAATATATAAGCAGCTCAAGGCTAGGTCTCTTTCAACTATTCTTTATTTATCAAGCTTTTGGACCAATATGTTCTTCAACAGGAGACCTAGAAGTACCATTTCCAGCCAACAATAAACACACATACACACAAAACTCACACTGTGTTGTGTCAACAAAATATATAAGCAGCTCAAGGCTAGGTCTCTTTCAACCATTCTTTATTTATCAAACTTTCGGACCAATATGTTCTTCAACAGGAGACCTAGAAGTACCATTTCCAGCCAACAATAAACACACATACACACAATACTCACACTGTGTTGTGTCAACAAAATATATAAGCAGCTCAAGGCTAGGTCTCTTTCAACCATTCTTTATTTATCAAACTTTCGGACCAATATGTTCTTCAACAGGAGACCTAGAAGTACCATTTCCAGCCAACAATACACACACAATACTCACACTGTGTTGTGTCAACAAAATATATAAGCAGCTCAAGGCTAGGTCTCTTTCAACTATTCTTTATTTATCAAGCTTTTGGACCAATATGTTCTTCAACAGGAGACCTAGAAGTACCATTTCCAGCCAACAATAAACACACATACACACAAAACTCACACTGTGTTGTGTCAACAAAATATATAAGCAGCTCAAGGCTAGGTCTCTTTCAACCATTCTTTATTTATCAAGCTTTTGGACCAATATGTCCTTCAACAGGAGACCTAGAAGTACCATTTCCAACCAACAATACACACACATACACACAATACTCACACTGTGTTGTGTTAACAAAATATATAAGCAGCTCAAGGCTAGGTCTCTTTCAACCATTCTTTATTTATCAAGCTTTTGGACCAATATGTCCTTCAACAGGAGACCTAGAAGTACCATTTCCAGCCAACAATACACACACATACACACAATACTCACACTGTGTTGTGTCAACAAAATATATAAGCAGCTCAAGGCTAGGTCTCTTTCAACCATTCTTTATTTATCAAACTTTCGGACCAATATGTTCTTCAAGAGGAGACCTAGAAGTACCATTTCCAGCCAACAATACACACACAATACTCACACTGTGTTGTGTCAACAAAATATATAAGCAGCTCAAGGCTAGGTCTCTTTCAACCATTCTTTATTTATCAAGCTTTTGGACCAATATGTCCTTCAACAGGAGACCTAGAAGTACCATTTCCAGCCAACAATACACACACAATACTCACACTGTGTTGTGTCAACAAAATATATAAGCAGCTCAAGGCTAGGTCTCTTTCAACCATTCTTTATTTATCAAGCTTTCGGACCAATATGTCCTTCAACAGGAGACCTAGAAGTACCATTTCCAGCCAACAATACACACATTTATACAACACTCACACTGTGTTGTGTCAACAAAATATATAAGCAGCTCAAGGCTAGGTCTCTTTCAACCATTCTTTATTTATCAAGCTTTTGGACCAATATGTCCTTCAACAGGAGACCTAGAAGTACCACTTCCAGCCAACAATACACACATTTATACAACACTCACACTGTGTTGTGTCAACAAAATATATAAGCAGCTCAAGGCTAGGTCTCTTTCAACCATTCTTTATTTATCAAGCTTTTGGACCAATATGTCCTTCAACAGGAGACCTAGAAGTACCACTTCCAGCCAACAATACACACATTTATACAACACTCACACTGTGTTGTGTCAACAAAATATATAAGCAGCTCAAGGCTAGGTCTCTTTCAACCATTCTTTATTTATCAAGCTTTTGGACCAATATGTCCTTCAACAGGAGACCTAGAAGTACCATTTCCAGCCAACAATACACACACAATACTCACACTGTGTTGTGTCAACAAAATATATAAGCAGCTCAAGGCTAGGTCTCTTTCAACTATTCTTTATTTATCAAGCTTTTGGACCAATATGTTCTTCAACAGGAGACCTAGAAGTACCATTTCCAGCCAACAATACACACACATTCACACAATACTCACACTGTGTTGTATGTGTGTATAGTTGGCTGGAAGCTTCTAGGTCTTCTGTTAAAGTACATATTCGCCCGAAAGCTTTAAAAATAAAGAATGGTTAAAAGAAACCTGGTCATGGCCTGCTTATTGATTTTGTTAAATTTCCTACACATGTGTGGTGGCAGTATTATATATTACTAGACGGGTGACCCGGGCTTCTCCCCGGGATTAACCCGTGTGCATATCTACCAGAGTGATATATATTTAGATAAGATTTTTTTATATAATTGTTTGTTATTAGCATTATCTATTTGTTTGCATCAGCATAATTTAATTTAATCTTTGATAGAGGGCGCTGTTCGTGAGCTAAGTAGAATAATTTTAATATATAGTTTTAATAATTGATTTATATATTTTTAAAAATAGCCTATCGTCTTCCCCGTATTTTTTTTTACCTATGTATGGAAATTTTGGTTTGAATTAGTGAACTACTGCGAATTTGTATACCGGACATACAAACAAACATACATACAAACATTGATTTTTATATATATATGATGTAGTGAGGAGAGTGTGTTTACCTGTACTGGACGGTTGTTATTGTTGAATACCACGGTCTGGATGGCTACTGATTCTCCCCGGAACACTGACCGGGGCAGGCTAAGGGTGACATAGAAGGGTCGGTACACTGTCACCTGGGGACATGTCACTGTTCATGTCACTATGTCACTGTCTTTATAGATACAGTTAACACAAGGTGGAGCTGGAAAAAATGATTAAATTATAGAAAAATACATCACAATACCGATTAGGAAGGACCAATATATTGTTACATCAATTTTAATGCGCCTTACATTTATTCAAAATATTCTATGATATTTAATATTTATTTAAAACAGAATATTTAGATTATCATCATTCATTTTTATAGTTTCATTCCTTTTGTGTAATATTTATTGTACATATCTTGATTGGTTATTGGAGCGAGAGAGGACCTAGACGAAGACTGCGGATCACGACCTACGAGGAAGACCACGAATAAATGAACACAATAACGTTGAAAGGTAATTTATTTTTATTTACATTTACTTTTATTTATTTGCTTTGAATATGGAAACCCGCTCGGGAAACGTGTATAACACCAAGAAGGAAGAAACCAAGGTCGACGACCCTGCAAAGCTGCAACTTGGTGCAACAATATGCATGAATACCTGTTGAACTGTGTGCTTCCTTCAAATACGCAGTGGCTTCCAACGCGACTACGTCACGGGACGACGTGGCATTGAGGAGCTTCCAATTACCACCACTAGAGGCGCTGCACCTTTTCCCTTTCCCTTCCTGTTTGTCTTCCTTTGTTCTGGCTGCTTGCTATGTCGTGATATATTTAAACTTATATATTTCAATCTATTCTGCATCTGATTGAACCATCGATCCAACAATACCAACAGAATTTACCAACTATACGTAGCGATTTCTATTTATACAAAAAATTTGTCCTTCTAAAATATTTCTAATGATAATGAAAATAGTGATAATAAAAAATAGTAATGAGATAAAATTTTAATACTATCTGTAGTTCATATTGCGTAGAATTTGTTAGTATATGATCAAAAATATAAATAAATAATAATATCTCTGATAAAAAATATATAGAACCATAAAGCACACGAATGTTTTATTTGTAAACAAAATAAACTGTTTATTGACCTTAATGCGATGGAAAATAGTGGGAGGGCTTGGCTCATCAGTGGTGAACACTCCCAGCAATTTCGGCAATTTAATCTACCAGACTGCTTCTTAGATCTTTACTACTGTATTGGATCATTCTGTTTATATATGTTACACTGAAGTGTGGAATTTTAGTTATGGTATTCAAGTAAACTATGGATATAAGTTTTTAGGATAGTAGAATTACATATAAATAACACATTCGTGTACACTCTATGATTATATTTATTATATATGGTGTTATTATTGAAATAAAATCTGAGATACAGCTATTAAAAAGGGAGAGGTACCTCCAGGGGTGTGGTGGAGAATCCAACGCCGGTGGAAGTGGAGACGGCAAAGGCGCTGATGGACCAAGTCCCGAGAGTGTCGGGCAGTGTGAGTGAGAACACCGCAGCCCCGTCTTGTCTGGATAACACACACACTCTCCTTTAGTGTCATATACGAGGGTGAGTAGAAAATTAAGGTCTCCTATTTTTTTTTCATAGAAAAACACATTTAATCACAACTTTTTATATATCATTGGAAAGGTTGGACACTTTGCTATTTTTCTACATAGTCGCCTTGATGCTCAATCACTTTTTTCATCCTGTCAACCAACTTTGTAATTCCGGTGTTGTACCACTCTCCCGCCGCCTCTTTGAGCCACTTGTCGACCCACATGGCGGACACCTTTCTGTAGCCGAGGGTCTCAGACACAATCTTGTGCACGGAGAAGTGGCTGCAATCTTCATTCAGGCCATTCTCGATCTCTTCAAAGGTTATCCGCCGGTTTGGGCGCACCATTTCGTCGATTCGAGCCACGGTTGATTCCGGCAAACTCGGCCGCCCAGCCGCTGTTCATCGTGGACGTTTATCCGCCCCTCGTTAAACTCCCGGCACCATTTCCGCACATTTTTGATGTCCATGCACTTCTCACCATACACTTCCACTAACTGACGGTGAATTTCGACCGGAGAATTATTTTTTGCATTTAAAAAGCGTATAACTGAGCGCAACTCGCACTTGGCGGGAGAGCTATGGGGAAGCTCCATCGCGAACGGCTGCCAGAGAGCGACTGAGCGTCCCAAGATCACCGGGAAGGTTCTAGATGGTAGAGGGGGAACCAAGGAAGGCAGCGGTGTTGTCGGATGTAACCTAGCAACGCGCGTTCGGAAATTATCTCGTATATATATGTAGATGGAAAATTTGCCGGGAGGAAAATGATCCATAGACTAGGAAGTCCGCCCTAGACTGACGAGTGCCATTAGCCCGAAACCATGGTCTCTAGGTGGACGCTTCTCAGTTTGCCAAAGCTGGTGTTGTGGCTTTGTCACCGACCCGAGGCCGCTAGTTGCGGCGGCGGTCAATAGATGGCGTCAGGTTTTGACGTTTATTTTGACGGGAGAGGCGCCCTATGCGTCTATATATATATATGCCGTGATCGAATGGAAGAGTGCAATCTTTAAGCATGTAAACTTCAAAGAATTATTCCAGCCAAGTGAGCGCGCGCGCGCGGCATGCCGTAGCATTCGTCCGCGCTGGCTCCCACGTTTATTTTGTACAGTGTATTTATAGATGGATGAATTTGTATTTAAAATTTAAAACAAGCTTAACATATTTATAGTTTAACATACTTATTTTGGTGAAATTATACCTCTTGGGTATTAGGAAAATTACGACATATATATATATATATATTGTCTATATATCTATATAGATAATATATATTAATAATAAATACAATGCCGAAGCGCATTGCTCGATGCAAATATTTATATGTAATTCTTCTGTCCTAAAAGCTTATGTCCATAGTTTGGTTAAATACCATTTCTAAGATTCCACCCTTCATTACAGCTTATATAGGCAGAATGATCCAATACAGTATTAGAGCTCTATAGAAGCGGTCTGGTGGATTAAATTGGTGAAACCGCTGGAAGGGTTCATCACTGATGAGTCAAGTCCTCCCAATATTTTTTCATCGCAGTAAGGACAGTAGAAGTTTGATTTATTTGTGAAAAGAAACATTCATAATGTTTTCATTTGTTATATTAATAATTAGATAAAAGATTTCAGACTTCTGTCTCTATATACAGTGTTTCATAGGGAGGGAGAGGGTACAATGTCATGTCAATGGTGGCAATAAATTATATCTATATACACTCATGGACAAAACTTAAGGAAGTTGAAAGTCTTTGATATCACCGGTCGTCTATATACATATGTCATAATGTATACTCTTCAAGGAATAATAAAGCAAGCCTACAGACAACCCAGAGAGAGACGGGAATGTATAGTCCGGTCACTTAAGATACTAGCGACATTCCAAGGGGCGACCACACGTTAGTTAACACCTCGGGACTTTAAGACAGTTGGGGATTGTGTGCGACACGAACGGCCGCCCGGCTGTGCCGGTCTCGTCTCTCTCTCTCTCTGGTTGACTGGGTTCCTCTTCCAACTTGTATGTTTATTTCTCTTATTATGCCACCTTATTATACCACATATATATATAATATATATATATTTAAAGAGATGGAGGCAATTTTGTTCACACTTGGTTATCTCGTGTGTCTTCAATAAATATCACTGTAATATCTTTCAGAGTTATTGTTTAAAGATACAACTTCCTTAAGTTTTGTTAATGAGGGTTAATATTAGTGTTGTGACAATATCAGCGTGTATACTTGTGATAATAAACTTTTTTTTTTTTGCTTATCCCTAGTACACGTGTTACAGGCCATGATAATCATGGTGGATAGAAGTTGGCGACTGCTTTTACTGTAAGTTCGACTTTTCACTTACAAATGTACCAGAGCCCCGTTTAGTTACTTGCACTCGCTGGTGGGGTTGGATTGTTGCAAGAATCGGAGGCCATTGGATCATTTTTTTTTATCAGAAAAAAGTGCCCATGCAGGAATCAAACCCGGTTCGTAGCGGTCAAAAAACAATGGTTTAGACCATCCTTCTACCGACCCACCCGATAATAAACATGGTTTTGCGAGGTTGAGATATGGTGTAGTGAAGGTGTTTATTCCACTCACCCTGTAGTTGTGTTAAGCCAGAGCCAAGTTGGAGGGAGATCGGTCCTCAAGATGATCTTGTGATGGATGTCAGGACCCTCTGGAAGCTCGGTGGGAGGCTGGAGTGGATCCTGAAGTACATCTTCGTCCAGGTAGATGGCGTCGTCCCCAAACCTGGCTGCAACGTACAGTACTTCCCTGTAAGTTACCTTGTGCTACTATGTGGAACTTGAGACTACAAAGGAACTATTATTAAGGAACTATGATAAAGCACAATTTGGATTATAGATTATGATACAAGAAAATAAGACCTAATCCAAATAATACATTAGTGTGTGACGTTTCAGCAACAACATTGTCACCATCATCAGACAAAATACATGTCTCATTTATTCTTTTGTCTGATGATGGTGACAATGTTGTTACCGAAACTTCACACACTAATAAATTATTTGGATTAGGTCTTATTTTCTTTTTTTATACTAAGTAACTAGTTTTTTAAAAAATCATTTAGGTCTATGCGTCATAGTCTGTACATTCATTATATATTTTTAAAAGGCGTAAAAGGATTATTTTTCTAAATATTTCGATGGATTGCTCTCTCTCTCTCTTTTTTAACTCAATTTGATGCACACACACACAGATACACGCAAAGTTAAATTGATAAAGAGGTAGTAATTCTTCGAAATATTTAGAAAAAAAAAAGATTTTTCTTCTTTCATAGATTCATGTACTCCTGTAGATGGGCTCAAAGGCTTGATATCTCTTTCTCTCTTGAGTTAATTAAATAATTCGCATAAGATTTTTTTTCCTGGAAGATTTTTTCTTTTTCTCAAATGATATGTGTTGAAATATGTATGGGGTCGTAGAGGGAGAGAAAGATCCTTTATTACCTAAAGATATAAAAGAAGGAGAAGAGATCAAATTATATGTACATCAGCAGCTCACGCCGGCCTGCCCTATTCACCTAACCACTAGCCAACTAACAATCCAACATAGCCGTGCTATATAGACAGATATGTCAATTAACATAAACAATACTAAAACTCTATGCCAATATCTGCATATCAAATATCTTAGAAATATCTGCAATTGTCAATTTTAACAATATGATTTGCGAGGGTTTATAAATTTTCGAATGGAATATCTATTGAAACATGACTTTAAGGTGAATATACAAACACTGTTGAATGTTATCTTTTTCTTCTTCTTTTTTTATATTCACTCAATCATATTAGGGTCTATAGAGCTTGAGATTCCATAATGACTGGGTGAAGTAGAATGCGTCTGTCATTAAGACTGGGAGCACTACTCAGTAGCATGGTCTGCTTCTTCTCTATTATCTCCATTCAATCATATCAGGGTATCAAGGCTGTAGAGCTTGAGATGGTGTCTAGTGGAGATGAGTAGAGTTCATCCTTTGACATCCATCATGACTGGGTGAAGTAGAATGCGTCTGTCATTAAGACTAGGAGCATTACTCAGTAGCATGGTCTGCTTCTTCTCTCTTATCTCCAATCAATCATATCAGGGTATCAAGGCTGTAGAGCTTGAGATGGTGTCTAGTGGAGATGAGTAGAGTTCATCCTTTGACATCCATCATGACTGGGTGAAGTAGAATGCGTCTGTCATTAAGACTAGGAGCATTACTCAGTAGCATGGTCTGCTTCTTCTCTATTATCTCCATTCAATCATATCAGGGTATCAAGGCTGTAGAGCTTGAGATGGTGTCTAGTGGAGATGAGTAGAGTTCATCCTTTGACATCCATCATGACTGGGTGAAGTAGAATGCGTCTGTCATTAAGACTAGGAGCATTACTCAGTAGCATGGTCTGCTTCTTCTCTCTTATCTCCAATCAATCGCATCAGGGTATCAAGCCAATAAAGCCTAAGACTTTTAATGGTGTCTGCCGGGGATGAGTAGAGCTCATTAATGAATGAGTCAATACAGTCATCAGTCATGATGGTAGAATGTTGTGAATATCACATTTATTGGTTAGAAGTTTGTTAGGAATAATATTTAGCTACATTAATTATTTTTTTTATTTAGTTCTTGATGTTTCAGTGACTCTATGTCATCATTCCTCAGTGAATCAGTTCTCCAGAGCTGATTCATTCTTATATCCCCTCTATGAGGAGGTTTGTAGGTTTGAAGTAGCGGTCCTATACCGCCATGTGAGGGAGGTACACTCCGATACACTCTCGACAGAAAACAAGATAATTCTGCGAGATTTCCTCAACATGGCAATTGAACATGTTAAGGACAAAGACCCATTTATAACCAAGGGCCGAATTCAGGATGTCTTGTAGCTCTTGATCTTAAACCAATGAAGCCTGTATAGATTTCATTATGCATATTCATCCTTATTATTATTTTCTTTAGTTTTCATCTGTCACCATTATTTTATGAACGATGTAATAAAAGTTGATTCAATCTTAATCTCCTCAGAGGAACGTGACAGCGAGATACTGAAAAATCGGTAAATAAATTTTAAAAAAAGGTTGATAGAGCTGTTATAATATGTCAAAGATACTAGAAGGCGACAACCACTCATTGTCTGGCAGAAAATAATTTATTTTACCGTGAATAGAATTTACATATTGGAAGGTTGCCATGGATTTGCATAGCGTTAAAAGATGAAACATTATTACATATTGTTGTGTTCTCTACCTAACAAAAATAGCACTTGACGAACACTATAAGGTATAAACCATTTATTTCTATAAATAAGATACTTTCACTCTCCTCTTACACTCTATATACATCAAATCCATTTACATATTTAATTTTCTATCAGAAAATTAATACATATCTACATATATGCTGCATTTTTTCTTTAAGAATAAAATTTGCATATGGAATCATTACACATATGAATGAAAATAGTTAATTATATAAAACGGACAAAATGCTTAGTATATGATAATTTACTATATATTACAACAATAGCCATATGTAGAATGTTTGACAGGTTTGTTACTTACGTGGAGGTGCAGAGGGAAGTAGACCATTGGTCAGAATGGAAACTCCTGAATCCTGTTAGAAAAGAAAAGATTACATTTTTTAAAGCAGAGAAGTCTGAATTTATAAAGGAATGTGTTCAAGAGAAAATGATATATGTACATTCATGGACAAAACTTAAGGAAGTTGCATATTTTTATGTTGCCTGTTTTACGGGGGTCGGTGGAAGGATGGTCTAAACCGTCCAAAGAGCACTTGGTCATCTCTAGACTCACGGTAAGATATGGTATAGTCTAACAGTAAATAAAAGAGAGAATCCAACATTGAAAAAGCGTCCTACCTGGAACAGTTGGGCGGCTGCTGGTGATCCTGGTGCCCAGACGGCTCGCTTAGCACGATGCTGGTGTTTGGGTGGCCAATGTTTGCTTGTTGTCTTCCCTCCGTCGAATTCGAGTACCTGCGCCAGTACCTACAGGGAGGTGTCTCAGATTGCTGTCTCAGTTCGACAGTACCGTCTACTTACTTCGGACTCTGTGAGGTCATTCCCCGTCTTGATAGCCGCACCGCGCTGATCAGTTGCCAGTAGGCCTACAAAGGAGTTCGGTCTCGTGTCGACCCGTACGACAATCCGCTGGCCCGGCTCTCCTCGCTTTGAGTTCACGGTAAGACCAACCTGAACCACATCATCCCACGTTGAAGCAATACCTAGTTGGTTTTGAAGAGATTTGAACAAAATATGTGACCATTTCTTACATTGAAAATAGACTCCTAATTATTTTTTAAACGCAGCTTATGAAGAGCCTCAGATGTCTCCATGCATCTCAATCACAGCAGTTGCAATGTCCACTATCTTGGATGTGTAAAGCTGCTGTTCTGGGTCCATGCCAATTTTCTGTAAGGCTGCGGTCATTGCTGGGCATGAGAACATGTGGGTAGGTGTTAGTTCCATACCAGAACAGTATCATTTTATAATAATTTTATATACTAAAACTACTAAAATATAAAATTATTAAAAAATGATACTGTCCTGGTGTGGAACTAACGCCTACTCACATATTCTCATGGCCAGCAATGGCCGCAGCCTTACAGAAAATTGACATGGACCCAGAGCAGCAGCTTTACACACCCAAGATAGTGGACATTACAACTGTGATAGAGATGCATGGAGACATTTGAGGCTCTTCATTGGACACCACAACAACAACAACAACATTAAAAAAAGATTGCTACAAACCTTATTCTGTAATGAATAAAAATTGAGAAGAGAGGGAATTGTTCATGACGTTCAGTGTGTGGTGAACCTTTCAGAAGTTACGTCAGTTTAATCTATAAATTGCTTTATCTTCTTATTTCTTATCTCCACTCAATCATATTAAGGTATCAAGTCTGTAGAACTTAAGAATTTTAATGGTTTCTATAGGACATTTTACATTGAAACGCCAATAGAACTAGAGTTGAATAAAATAACTGCATGGTGGTGTTGATGCTTATCTCCATGGTTAAACTGACAAAAGTTACTTTGTACGGGTTAACAAAATGCAATAAACTAGGGCCTAAAGTAATAGAAACTAAAAAACAAAAAGCGTACACTCAAGAGTACAACAAAAAAAGGTAAATAATAAATCACAATTTGTTAAATAAAATAAAAACACACACACACACACAGTACTTATCTTTATTGTTGCGTTGGTAGGGATCGGACCGGGGTTACACAGGTATGCGAGGAGATAGCCAGACACGGATATATCACGCAGAGAACAATTTAAGCGTCTCCGCACGATAATCCTCCACATTACTCTCGACATCCCCTCGCAAAAGAGAAAATAGAGGTAACCCGGGCTCCCCTCGCAATACCATAGCCCCCTTTTATATACAAACATGGCCACATTCGTCCAATGAGAAGGCGGGGGAGATTGGTTCACTATCAAACCATAACAAAATCCTTCCCACTAAAATCTGAGATAAGATTTTAAAAATGCAAATATTTGTCAATATAGTTTGACAAAACCAATTCCTGAAGTCCACTCCTTTCCAATTTTGCAATAAATAACTGTATAAATACCTTATGTATTTTTATCTAATTCTATCTCTATTGGCGATTTGAAGTAGAGTGTTTTCTCCCGTTAGAAGGGTTTTCATACCCGAAAGCTATAGATTGATATCTTTTCAAAGAAGCACTTATCCCCGGTAAGCGTGATTGGACACTGACCGGCGTGCGGAAGGCTCCTTCGACGTCCAGGTTGAGCGTGTCCGCCACCATCTCCCCAGTCTCTGGGCGGAGATAGAAAGCCACGACTCTAGCAGCTGGTGCCATCTGAGCTGTCAGTCTGAAACTGAACTGGGAGATGTTCTGATGAGGTACAGGCAGGACGGCTGAGTGTAGGATATCCCCGTGGCTCATCACCTGAAACACACTCTTCTTATTTAGCCGTAGTTTAGTGGAAGAATGGTATAGCAAAATGACAATTTGAAGAGAAGTGTCTTATACGAATTTATTCGCAAACTTTCAGAAGGCCTTCTACAGGCTTTACAATGACAATGGTATAAACCGTCCATTTATTCGTGATTTAGCTACGATCCGGGATTGATTCCCGCATTGTGGACACTTTTCTTTATTCTGAAGAGGAAAAAATGCTTCAATGGCCCTATATTCTTGAAATTCTAACCCCATCAGTGAGTTCTATTAACCAAACGGGGTCTATGGCACACTGGTAAGTTCAAATGTCGAACAGTATTCTATATTTGTATATATGCACTGAAATTTACAATAAAAGCAGTCGCTAACTATCCACCATGATTCTCATGGCCACGTGTAATAGGGATAATATTGTAGAAGGACATTTAAAAATTATCCCGCATGTTTTTCTTTTGAACGAAAAATCGAAATTTATTTTAAGGAGAAATAACGATTATTTTTAACCTTAGGGATGAAGTATGAAAGGATGAATTGTGAAGAGTAATGATAAACGGAAAAATAAAGTGTCCAGGGATGGGAATCGAACCCACAGTGTTTCGCTTACCGGGCAGATGCCATGTCCACTAGGCTACCCTGGACATATTTTTCCGTTCGTAAATATTATATAAATGACTTTATAGCATTATAAGCCGCATTATATTGTATTGGGGATAATATTGTTTTAAAAATATATATCACCTTTTCCTAATTTCACCATTGACGTTCTCAAGCCGGGATGGAAAAAAAGGATAAGGGAGGGCAGTGGGTATAGCTAGCCTGGTTGATAGTACGCTGTATATAGGGACAGTAGAATGGAGGCGATGTACCTGGTAAGTTAGGGAGTCAATAGGCTCCGTAGTGTTGAGGTGTAGGGTGATGTATATAGGGACAGTAGAATGGAAGCTATGTAAGGTACCTGGTAAGTTAGGGAGTCGATAGGCTCCGTAGTGTTGAGGTGTAGGGTGATGTATATAGGGACAGTAGAATGGAAGCTATGTAAGGTACCTGGTAAGTTAGGGAGTCGATAGGCTCCGTAGTGTTGAGGTGTAGGGTGATGTATATAGGGACAGTAGAATGGAAGCTATGTAAGGTACCTGGTAAGTTAGGGAGTCGATAGGCTCCGTAGTGTTGAGGTGTAGGGTGATGTATATAGGGACAGTAGAATGGAAGCTATGTAAGGTACCTGGTAAGTTAGGGAGTCGATAGGCTCCGTAGTGTTGAGGTGTAGGGTGATGTATATAGGGACAGTAGAATGGAAGCTATGTAAGGTACCTGGTAAGTTAGGGAGTCGATAGGCTCCGTAGTGTTGAGGTGTAGGGTGATGTATATAGGGACAGTAGAATGGAAGCTATGTAAGGTACCTGGTAAGTTGGGGAGTCTATAGGCTCCGAAGTGTTGAGGTGTAGGGTGATGTATATAGGGACAGTAGAATGGAAGCTATGTAAGGTACCTGGTAAGTTAAGGAGTCTATAGGCTCCGTAGTGTTGAGGTGTAGGGTGATGTATATAGGGACAGTAGAATGGAAGCTATGTAAGGTACCTGGTAAGTTAGGGAGTCTATAGGCTCCGTAGTGTTGAGGTGTTGGGTGATGTATATAGGGACAGTAGAATGGAAGCTATGTAAGGTACCTGGTAAGTTAGGGAGTCTATAGGCTCCGTAGTGTTGAGGTGTTGGGTGATGTATATAGGGACAGTAGAATGGAAGCTATGTAAGGTACCTGGTAAGTTAGGGAGTCGATAGGCTCCGTAGTGTTGAGGTGTAGGGTAATGTATATAGGGACAGTAGAATGGAGGCGATGTACCTGGTAAGTTAGGGAGTCAATAGGCTCCGTAGTGTTGAGGTGTAGAGTGATGCATATAGGGACAGTAGAATGGAAGCTATGTAAGGTACCTGGTAAGTTAGGGAGTCGATAGGCTCCGTAGTGTTGAGGTGTAGGGTGATGTATATAGGGACAGTAGAATGGAAGCTATGTAAGGTACCTGGTAAGTTAGGGAGTCGATAGGCTCCGTAGTGTTGAGGTGTAGGGTGATGTATATAGGGACAGTAGAATGGAAGCTATGCAAGGTACATGGCAAGTTAGGGAGTCGATAGGCTCCGTAGTGTTGAGGTGTAGGGTGATGTATATAGGGACAGTAGAATGGAAGCTATGTAAGGTACCTGGTAAGTTAGGGAGTCGATAGGCTCCGTAGTGTTGAGGTGTAGGGTGATGTATATAGGGACAGTAGAATGGAAGCTATGTAAGGTACCTGGTAGGTTAGGGAGTCGATAGGCTCCGTAGCGTTGATCTGTAAGGTAACGGTCTGTTCCACCCGAGGTCTGTCTGTCAACAAGGTGAGCTGGAGGAAGTGGTTGCTAGGTGACAAGGCTGGGTCCACTGTGCCCAGTGAGTGGATCTGGCCGCCAAACGCCGCCTTGATTGTCAGTGGACGCAGCTGGGGCTGGTGTGGCGGGTAGAACTCCAGCCGTAAAATGCCGTTAGGCGGCACTGTGTGTTTGGTTGTCTCCCAGTTCTCCTCGTTCCCTCCAAAGCCATAGTGTAACTGAAGGGGACCCGATGCTGGTCTGTTGTCCTGATGAGCCGCTCGGATCTGTACAACCCGGTAGTTTTAAGTCAGTAGCCCTGGACTGATAAGGGCCATTAGACCGAAACTAAGAACTCTAAGTGATGCCTCTAAGTTTCCCAAAGCTGGTGTTGTAGCTTGGTCAACGACGGTCAATAAATGGCGATTAGTTATAGTGTCTATTTTTCCGGAAGAGGCGACATTTAGTTTTATAGTTCAATTTCCTCCCGGAAAAATTCCATCTATATTTTAGCCATATAAATTTGGCCTAGCCACTCTACAATCTAAAACAAATGTACCGGTTTTTTTTTTACTCGAGTGGTTTGAAAAATCCTAGTGACTGGAAAATGACAAAAGAGACAGTGAAACCATACATAAAAGCAGTGAAACCCCCACTAAGTAAGAGGTGAAACTCCAAAAGAGGCAATAAAACCCCTCAAAAAGGCAGTGAACCACACAAAAGAGGCAGTAAAACCACAAAAAGAAGCAGTAAAACCACACAAAAACGCAGTGAAACCACACAAAAATGCAGTGAACACCAGAAAGTAAGACGTGAGACCATACGACATGAAACTACACAAAAGAGGCATTGAAATCCTGCTAAAGAAGCATCCATAAATAGAATGCAGTGGGCAGGCTTTAAAGTTCAGTATAGTGATAGAACGGGCCAGTGAAACTACACTATAGTGATATAAGGATATCCATAGGTACACTACACACTACTACACACTACACTACATTGTTTCCTTGGTTCCATTATTTTAAAAAGCATTCATCACTAAGATACTGGGTACAGAGCCTTTCTTTGGCGCCATCTCCCTGATCTACGCGCTGATGTTTGGCGCCTTCTCTCTCAGTCCCCTGCGCTGATGTGTGGCGCTTTCTCTCTCAGTCCCCTGCGCTGATGTGTGGCGCTTTCCCTCTCAGTCCCCTGCGCTGATGTGTGGCGCTTTCCCTCTCAGTCCCCTGCGCTGATGTGTGGCGCCCTCCCTCTCTGTTCCTTGCGCTGATGTGTGGCGTACTCTCTCTCTGTTCCCTGCGCTGATGTTTGGCGCCCTCCTTCTCAGTCCCCTGCGCTGATGTGTGGCGCACTCCCTCTCTGTTCCCTGCGCTGATGTGTGGCGCCCTCCCTCTCAATCCCCTGCGCTGATGTGTGGCGCCCTCCCTCTCAGTCCCCTGCGCTGATGTGTGGCGCCCTCCCTCTCTGTTCCTTGCGCTGATGTGTGGCGTACTCTCTCTCTGTTCCCTGCGCTGATGTTTGGCGCCCTCCCTCTCAGTCCCCTGCGCTGATGTGTGGCGCACTCCCTCTCTGTTCCCTGCGCTGATGTTTGGCGCCCTCCCTCTCTGTTCCTTGCGCTGATGTGTGGCGTACTCTCTCTCTGTTCCCTGCGCTGATGTTTGGCGCCCTCCCTCTCTGTTCCCTGCGCTGATGTTTGGCGCCCTCCCTCTCAGTCCCCTGCGCTGATGTGTGGCGCACTCCCTCTCTGTTCCCTGCGCTGATGTTTGGCGCCCTCCCTCTCAGTCCCCTGCGCTGATGTGTGGCGCACTCCCTCTCTGTTCCGTGCGCTGATGTTTGGCGCCCTCCCTCTCTGTTCCGTGCGCTGATGTTTGGCGCCCTCCCTCTCAGTCCCCTGCGCTGATGTGTGGCGCACTCCCTCTCTGTTCCGTGCGCTGATGTTTGGCGCCCTCCTTCTCAGTCCCCTGCGCTGATGTGTGGCGCACTCCCTCTCTGTTCCGTGCGCTGATGTGTGGCGCCCTCCCTCTCAGTTCCCTGCGCTGATGTTTGGCGCTTTCCCTCTCAGTCCCTTGCGCTGATGTGTGGCGCCCTCCCTCTCTGTTCCCTGCGTTGATGTTTGGCGCCCTCCCTCTCTGTTTCCTGCGCTGATGTGTGGCGCCCTCCCTCTCAGTTCCCTGCGCTGATGTTTGGCGCTTTCCCCCTCAGTCCCCTGCGCTGATGTGTGGCGCCTTCTCTTTCAGTCCGCTGCGCTGATGTGTGGCGCTTTCTCTCTCAGTCCCCTGCGCTGATGTGTGGCGCTTTCTCTCTCAGTCCCCTGCGCTGATGTGTGGCGCTTTCTCTCAGTCTCCTGCGCTGATGTTTGGCGCCTTCCCTCTCAGTCCCCTGCGCTGATGTTTGGCGCCTTCTTTTTCAGTCCCCTGCGCTGATGTGTGGCGCTTTCTCTCTCAGTCCCCTGCGCTGATGTCTGGCGCTTTCTCTCAGTCCCCTGCGCTGATGTGTGGCGCCCTCCCTCTCTGTTCCCTGCGCTGATGTGTGGCGCCCTCCCTCTCAGTCCCCTGCGCTGATGTGTGGCGCCCTCCCTCTCAGTCCCCTGCGCTGATTTGTGGCGCTTTCCCTCTCAGTCCCCTGCGCTGATGTGTGGCGCTTTCCCTCTCAGTCCCCTGCGCTGATGTGTGGCGCTTTATCTCTCAGTCCCCTGCGCTGATGTGTGGCGCTTTCCCTCTCAGTCCCCTGCGCTGATGTTTGGCGCCTTCCCTCTCAGTTCCCTGCGCTGATGTGTGGCGCCCTTCCTCTCAGTTCCCTGCGCTGATGTGTGGCGCCCTCTCTCTCTGTTCCCTGCGCTGATGTTTGGCGCCCTCCCTCTCAACCCCCTGCGCTGATGTGTGGCGCTTTCCCTCTCAGTCCCCTGCGCTGATGTGTGGCGCCCTCCCTCTCAATCCCCTGCGCTGATGTGTGCGCCCTCCCTCTCTGTTCCCTGCGCTGATGTGTGGCGCCCTCCCTCTCAGTCCCCTGCGCTGATGTGTGGCGCATTCCCTCTCAGTCCCCTGCGCTGATGTGTGGCGCCCTCCCTCTCAATCCCCTGCGCTGATGTGTGGCGCCCTCCCTCTCAGTCCCCTGCGCTGATGTGTGGCGCCCTCCCTCTCAGTCTGATGCGCTGATGTGTGACGCTTTCCCTCTCAATCCCCTGCGCTGATGTGTGGCGCCTTCCCTCTCTGTCCCCTGCGCTGATGTTTGGCGCCTTCTCTCTCAATCCCCTGCGCTGATGTTTGGCGCCTTCCCTCTCTGTCCCCTGCGCTGATGTGTGGCGCCTTCTCTCTCAATCCCCTGCGCTGATGTTTGGCGCCTTCCCTCTCTGTCCCCTGCGCTGATGTTTGGCGCCTTCTCTCTCAATCCCCTGCGCTGATGTTTGGCGCCTTCCCTCTCTGTCCCCTGCGCTGATGTTTGGCGCCTTCTCTCTCAATCCCCTGCGCTGATGTGTGGCGCCCTCCCTCTCTGTTCCCTGCGCTGATGTGTGGCGCCCTCCCTCTCTGTTCCCTGCGCTGATGTGTGGCGCCCTCCCTCTCTGTTCCCTGTGCTGATGTGTGGCGCCTTCCCTCTCAATCCTCTACGCTGATGTTTGGCGCCATCTTTCTATCCCATGCGCTGATTCTTGCCCTCAGTCGCTGAAAATGAATTGTGTCTTCTTTTCCCGACGCTGAATAAATTGTTTGAAAATATTGTTGAATATGAAAAAAAAAAACTACATGGAAATGCGTAGATAAGACGAAGTAAGGAGACTCACGAAGGCAGTATACTTGAGTCCAGGTTTGAAGTGATCCGCCGTTCTGACAAACTCCAGCGAGACGTCCTTCTCGTAGATCCAGAGCGTGTTGCTGCTGTTGTATTTGCGGCCAGTACCTTCTTCTTCCACCAGCACGAAGAACTCAATCTCACGTCGGAACAGGTCCGTCTTTAACTGGAGGTCTCTCATTAGGTTCACCTCCAACTTGGCCGTTCGGTCGAGCTGGGATACACAGAAACATTCCAAACCACATTCAACACTAGTTCACATATGTGAGAGATTGAATAATTCATACATACTTAATTAAAAAGGCATATATTGGATCAAAATATAATTTATTTTACTAATATTTCAGTTGGCTGAACGCCAACCTTTATCAAGGTGTTATAACATACTTAATGTTGATGGAAGAATTGCCGGGAGGAAATTGATCCATAGAAGCGCCCTATGCTTCTATGGATATTTAATGTTACACATTAAATATGTAGGACTCACATTAAATATGTCATAACACCTTGATAAAGGTTGGCGTTTAGCCAACTGGAATATTGGTAAAATAAATGATATTTTGATCCAATATATGCCTTTTTTATAATAAATATTTTTCCGTTCATCATTATTCTTCATAATTCACCCTTTCATACCTCATCCAAAAAGGTTAGAAATAGTCGATATTTCATCTTGAAATAAAATTTTGATTTTTCGTTGAAAAGAAACTCATGCGGTGTAACTTCAAGTGTCGTTTTACAATCACAGGCCGCAGTGTATTATATTATATGCCTTTTTGATTAAAGATTTATTTATGGGGGGGGGGGGGATTGCTTTATTTTCAAAACTTCATAAATAGCTAAACCTACAAAAGTAACGATGTACACTACATTTTGATCTTAGCCAAAAGGCCGAGAAGTGAAGATGTAAATGAAATCCAACTCTTCTTGAACATCCTTTGTGATGGTTAGAAAGTTTGATTGGAAAATATACAACTACATCATCCAATCTTTAATTTCTTCCAGACGTCTCAGTGACTCTCTATCACACTCTCTTCAAGTTAATGATTATTCTTAACTATTCATATGTTTATATGTTAATGAATTTCTGTTATCATAACAATTCATAAATATCTAAAAAGACAAAAGGTCGCTTCTCCAGTCAAAATAGACGTCAAAGCTAGACCCCATCATAGACCGTCGGTGACAAAGTCACAACATCAGCTTTGGAAAACTGAAAAGCGTCCACGGTTTCGGGTTAATGGCCCTCGTCAACCTAGGACGAACTTTATTCCATGAGATCCAAACGGGAATGTCGTCTAGATTTGACGTTTATTTTGAGGGTAGAAGTGACCTTTGTCTTTTTATATCAATATCCTCCCAGCAAAATTTTCATCTATAAAACATTAATGATATATTTTTTAAAATTTCTTAAAAACAATATTAATTCGGGAAGAAGTAAGATAATTCGACTTGTATTATAGAATAAGTGTGTGGATTTATCAATATTAAAATTACAAATATATTCTCACAATGAGTATCTTTTTTATTTTAAAAACGCTAGCTTTCAAGCTAAAATTTTCAGTTATAAATATCCACGCTGCGCGCGTTTGTTTTTTGTAAATATTTCTGGTGGGATAAAGTCGATATTATAGTAAGCCCGTTGAAGAGCGATTATCACTTGAAAGCTAGCGTTTTTTTAAATAAAAAAGATACTTATTGTGAGAAAATATTCTGTAATTTTAATACTTTTTCACAAATTTATCATGAATAGAGATTTATCAATATACACCTATCCCCCGATTTACACGGTAGATACGTTCCTGAGAAAAACGTGTAAATCGGGGGATAGGTGTACACAGAAATAAAAATAAAATACATTGACAGGTTAAAATATGTAGTCAGCACATAAGCTCGGGATTCCTCGTGAGATGTGTACACAGCGCATGTGTTCAATCACAGTAGCATTTAGTATAGTGCGATAAAAAAAAAAAACTTTTTTGGAAAACCGTGTAAAAGCGAAAACATGAAAAACAAGTACCGTGTAAATCGGGGGATAGGTGTATTTCAATATATAAAAATGTATTTACCGGACTTTTGACCTGGTAGACTTCAAGAGGACGCACGGAGAGGTAGTTGTAACGGACCAAGGGAGCTACAGTCAGGGTGACTTCTCCACGGACTGGTTTACCGAAGTCATATCTACACACAGAGTGATGTCACAAACTTGTAGATGGAAGAATAAACCTATATCATTTTCGGCTACATGAACTCAGTAGATTTTGTTCAAATATGTACGAATAAAAGATTACATGAGGAGCTTCTTTTTAGATTTATTGCGAGCTTTCGAACCTTTCGGTTCTTCTACAGGCATGGATAGTATGAATATACTAACAGGATATATACGCGTTTGAGCCATTATATACATACACATTTACATACGAAGCAATATTTCAAATATAATTAAAATAGAAATAAGAATTATGACTATAAAAATATAAAAACTAGGCAAATAAAATTTAAACATTTTTAAAATTTGATAAAATTCGGGATTCGCGATCGAACGTTATGGCCAGCTGTATGTACGAGTATTATATCCCAAACACGATGCGACGCCAGCCATCTCTGTCTTGAGCTATAACAAGACGTTCATTATAGCTAAACTAAACTCATGGACAAAACTTAAGGAAGTGGAAAGTTTTTTATATCGTCGGTCGTCTTTTTTTTTTTTTTTTTTAAGGAGACAGGAGCAATTTTGTTCACACTTGGTTATCTGGTGTATCTTCAATAAAGGTCACTGTAATATCTTTCAGAATTATTTTTCATTTAAAATGTATTTATACAACAGTTTTTTTTATTTTTTTTTTGCATACGACTCTTATTACATATATAATGTATTATGACTACAATTGAGCTAAAGTTCTTCTTTTGGATAAGTTTCTCTAGGTAGGACTCTCTGAGAGTATACAACAGTGTTTTTCAACTTTTGGTCAGGTTAGCGGAAAATATTTTGAACTGTCTTCGGAGATCTATACCTAACTGTGTGGAGGAAAAAAGTAATAAATACATTTAATATATGCTAGTTTTTAACATTAATGTCTTTTGAGTCAAAAGTCGATCCATAAATTAAGTTTATATAAAGAGCGTACCTGGATCTGTAAAGAAAAAAAAAAATCTCAAAATATTTTGAGAGATTGCTCCCTCTTTATCAATTTATTGCACAGTGTATAAGAAGGCGTACCTGGATCTGTAAAGAAAAAAAATGTTTTTTTCTCAAAATATTTCGAGAGATTGTTTGAGTCATTTGAGTTATTGTGCAATAAATTGATAAAGAGGGAGCAATCTCTCGAAATATTTTGATTTTTTTTTTTTTTTACAGATTCAGGTACGCCCTTTTATTTAAAACTAGACGTATGACCCTGCTTCGCCCGAGAATTCCCCCGATTGCAATTTCCTTCATACTGAAAGTACATCAATAATAAATATTAGAAGTGCCATAGAATAGCAATACAGAAGTAACACATAAACTACAGGAAAAAAGTGTGTGTGATGGCAAAATGCTATTTTCAATAGGCATTAATCTCTGAGAAGTATGGCTTGAATAGGAGTTAGGAAAAAGTGAAGTATGCGCATAATGGGCTTTCCTGAATAGTAGTTTCACACTGTATCTTCCTTGGCAGTTTCTAGAATAGGTTTTCACGTAATAAGTCTCATAATCTTCTTCCCTTGTTTTCTGGTCTTGTAATGACGGCACTGACTCCACTTCCCAGAAATTCCTCACCAGACCATCTAATTCTGATGTTGTTTGAACCGTAAAGCTGCACGGTCCACCTTTATAGTTCGACGAGAGAGAGCCGTCTACTTTGCCCATTAGAATCCAACCGAGCTTTGATTTCATTGCTATAGGCTGGTTCTTTCCCAGCATTTTTTTCTCTCCGTGCATCAAATATGCATACATATCTGCACCTAGAATAATGTCGATAATTGCCGAAATATGAAACAGAGGGTCTGCCAACTCAAGCCCTCTCCGCATGATCCAGGTCGGTTCTGCCAATTTGAAGTTTGGAATTTCAGTTGTTAAGACTTCCATTACTAGAGCATTTGTTTGGTACTTTTCGGATCTATAAATTGATTTGAATGTCAAGTCAACAGATGTAGATGACCCCTGGACTTGATTATTTCCAATACCCCTAAGTGAACGTCGTGATGTTTCTCCTTTGAGCCCAAGTTTCTCACAAATTTCTTTTGTGATCAAACTAACTTGTGACCCACTATCTAAAAGTGCTCGGCAGATCTGCTGTGTACCGTTTGCACCTTCCACAATTATTCGAGCAGTCGCAAGGAGCACTTGATTGATGGTCTCACTTCCCTGTTCAATACTGGTATTGTTGATTTCACTTACAGGTGTAAAGATCTGTGGCTTCGCACCCTTCTGGGTATTAGTCACCTCTGTGTCAAGCTTATGGAGTAAAGTATGGTGCCTTTTGTCGCACTTCTTGCAAGGTCCTTGGTAACAATTTTTCCTTGCATGACCTTTTTTTAGACAATTGTAGCACATTTTGTTTAGGTATTTGATTTAATTAATATAGTTGATATAATAATATATATTTATACTAGCGGATGTACCCGGCTTCGCCCAGGTTTTTCTCGAGGGAATGTTTGTAGTCTAGTAATAAGAAAATATACTACACCTAAAAACTATCAGAGAAAAGAGAAACCACGGAAGGTGAACAGAAAAATGCTTACAATGGATGTTATGTTTACGATATCAAGTTAAATAAAAACAAAGATAAAATTTGCATATGTTGGTCACTTTAAATTTGTATATTTGTTAGGTGAAATTAGAAACATGATAAAACAATTGGGTATTTAAAAACAAATGTAGAAATAAAAGTTGAAGTATAATAAACAATGTTAAAGATTAGTTTTAATTATTAATCAAGATTGTGTGTGAATATGTGAGAAAGATGTAATATCGTTGTTGTTTTCTTGGCCGACTGTTTTACATATGGTGTTTTCTTAAAATTGCTTGTTTTGAATATTTTTTAGATTGAGATTATTAGCTAGTATGTAAAAAAATTAACTCTGTTGAAATTTAATTTTGTATTTATATATAAATAAAATTAACTCTGTTGATTTTTTTTTTTGTATTTAATTGATAACAGCGAAGTTACGCATGTTAATGTTAGGAAATATATTTTGACGTTAAGCAAAACCTGCTCCATCTCGTTTTACATAAATGTTGAAAATTTGGTTGAAATTGATGCATTGTAACGAAAGTTTTTAGTGATGTCCACTTATGAAATTTCCATTTTATTAATATAGATTATATATAATATAAATGAGTTTTAAAAATTGTAAAAAAAAAAATGCATCGGCCGGGAATCGAACCCGGGCCGCCCGCGTGGCAGGCGAGCATTCTACCACTGAACCACCGATGCTTATAAAAATGGCCATATTTGGGTATTCATTCCATTCTAGATTACTCCGCGTAAAAAAAAAGTTCTTCAAATGAAAAAAAAAAGAAATAGCTAAAAATACTAATCAAAATGTAGCCGAAAATTTTCCTCAGATTTATAAAAAGCGACATGCAAAATTTGGTACCAATTGGTTCAGTAGTTTTTGAGTTTATCGCGAAACAGACAGACATTGACTTTTATATATATAGAGATTAATGTCTTTGTTTGTGAATATACAACGTGTGATCAATAATTTCCAGGAATGAGACTGGATCACGTAAAATATTCAAAATAAATGAAATAATTTTATAATGACCTTATAGATAAAACATTTATCAACACGTAGAAAAATAATTGATCGCACAGACGCACGCGTTCACGTTTGTTTTTTTTTTTTTCGAATTTATAAGCTCGACTATATCAGAACATTTTCTAACTTCAGTATGGACTGTATTGAAAAACAGCGAGTCTGCATAGAGTTTTGCTTTAAATTAGGGAAAACAGCTTCCGAATCATTTCAAATGTTGAAGCAGGCTTTTAAAGAAGATGCCTTATCACAATCGAGGACATTTGAATGGTTTGTAGAATTCAAAGCTGGTCGAACAAGCGTCAAGGATGATCTACACATTGGCAGACCTTTATCGATAAGAAACCCAGAAAATGCACTCAAAATCAAGTCATCGATCAAAGAAAACCCAAGAATAACTATCAGAGAGCTATCAGAAGACTTGGATATCTCTTTTGGAACATGTCAAACCATCATAAAGAATGATCTGCATCTTAAACGATCCCCGGCTAAATTTGTCCCACATCTCTTAACGAATGAGCAGAAAGAGCATCGCAAAGAAACGTGCAAAAACATGGTCGAAATGTTTAATTCTGATCCCCATTGGCTTAAAAATGTTATCACGGAAGACGAAACATGGGTGTACGGATATGATCCCGAGACTAAGAGGCAATCAAGCCAGTGACTAGAGCCTGGAGAACCAAGATTCAAGAAAGCAAGGATGATCAAATCGAAGCTTAAGTGTCTTCCTATCATTTTCTTTGATGTAAAGGGATTGGTACACTATGAATTCGTGCCCGAGGGTCAGACCATTAATCAACATTACTATATTGATGTATTGTGACGTTTAAGGGAGGCTGTGCGTCAGAAACGACCCGAAAAATGGCATTAGAAAAATTGGCTCTTGCATCATGACAACGCACGGCCACATACGGCCGTCACTGTACAACTCTATTTGGCTAAACATGGAATTGCTTTACTATCCCAGGCACCCTATTCTCCTGACCTTGCTCCCAACGACTTTTTCCTTTACCCTAAAATTAAACAAATTCTTAAAAGGACGTCGATTTGACTCAATACCTGAAATAAAGGAGAATACGAAGAATATTTTGAAATGCCTGAAAGATGAGGATTTTCAGAGGTGTTTTGATATCTGGAAAAAAGATGGAACAAGTGTATAGATAGTGACGGTGATTATTTTGAGAAATTTAAAATAAAACTTTATTGTACTTTTATATTTCTTTAAATATTTAGCATTCTTGGAAATTATTGATCACACTATGTATATAAAGATGATTTTTCAAACTTATGTGTATATAAAACGAAATTCTTCAATAATAAGTAAAGTTTTTTTAATATGAAAAAACACTGGTACGAAAAAAACATATTTACATATTTAACAGGCTCGAAGGAATAAAGTTGAGAAAAGATTATTTATTTTAAAATGTTGGCATCAATAGGTTATAAAGAATACTATAATTGTGGATGGGACTGAGGTGAAAACTTTATCAACCTATGCGCTAAAGGCACCAAGCTTGTCACGCTTATTCCTGTGGTGAAAATTAGAAACTATTTTAGACGCGTAAGATTATTTTTCAAATTAAACAATTTCTACTGCCCTTACTGTGATGGAAAAATTAATGGGAGGGCCTGGATCATCAGTGGTGAACCCTCCCAACTGTTTCGCCAGTTTATTTCTGTGGGATCGTCAACTTTTCTTTAGCTTTATTTGTTCAATAAAAATTAAAATAATAGGATTTTTTAGATTTTATATACAGTTAACCCTGTCTGTAGCGCCCCCTCTTGGGACTCACCAAAAATAGAGTGCTATAGAGAGGAGGTGCTATAGACAGGTCACTTTTAATGTATATCGCATCGTACTACGTATTTAAAATCGGGCGCTATAGAGAGGTTTAACTGTATTTTATAATATTGATAAACCATTTAAAAATAATATCGGTTGGTGAAACACTCACTCGGGCAGAAACCGGGCGAAGCCAGGTCGAAATAAAGTGGTAAAAAGTGAGTAACTTACGTGGCCTTGACGACAGCGGTGACATCAGACTTGGCGTAGGTGACGTAGGTAGGTAGCTCTATTTTGACGTGGTAGGTTGGAAGTACTGTACAGACATATGTACTTAAGTCCATATCCATAACATACTTAAGTCAATGTCCATATATAGTGTCCTGTATAATATAAACTGTGTTTGGTACCGCTATTATTATTGTTTTACCTATAACCATTATTGTTAAAATGTCAACTTACTGTATTCAGCCACTACAAAGGATTTGTTGAAAGCTTGGCCCTGAAAACACAAAATATATTTGTTAGCTATTTACTGGTGCAACTACATTTTTTTCACTCCCCCCCTAATATATATATATATATATATTAAGAAAAATGCATCTCCTTATCGTGCAACTGAAAGTTGCTGATGGCTTGCGCCATCTATCGGAATAAATATCAACTTTTCTCGTTGATTTTTTATTATTCCAGAATGGCCAAATACCCATTCTTGATTAATCAAGAAAAGCTAACCACGGACGCGTTTCGGGCTGTTGGCCCTCATCAGCGTGGTGCAATTTTTTTTTTTTTTTTTTGGTCGTTGAGGTACAGCTTGCACCACGCTGATGAGGGCCAACAGCCCGAAACGCGTCCGTGGTTAGCTTTTCTTGATTAATCAAGAATGGGTATTTGGCCATTCTGGAATAATAAAAAATCAACGAGAAAAGTTGATATTTATTCCGATAGATGGCGCAAGCCATCAGCAACTTTCAGTTGCACGATAAGGAGATGCCTTTTTCTTAATTTATGCACCTTATCCCAGTACAATATTACATTTGTACTATTTTTTTTCATATATATATATTAAAAATAAAAAAAGCATATCCTGACCAGAAGCACATGTGCTTTTCAGAAGGCAGAGAGCCATCTGGTGGAACAGAAATCAACTATTCATTGATTTAACCTGTTCCCTGATATTTGGCCAACCCAATTTCTTGATAAATCAAGAAAAACCATCCACGAACGCGTTTCGCGCTTTTGGCGCTCGTCAGCGTGGAGTAGGCTGTACCACTGCAACCAAAAAATTCTATTGTTTTTTCATATATATATGAAAAATCCATATAAAATATTAATAACCATTTCTTGATTTCTCAGGAAGCCAAAATATTTTTGGTCGTAGAGGTAAAGCCTGCACCACGCTGATAAAGGCCAACAGCCCGAAACGTGTTCGTGGTTGACTTTTCTTGATTTATCAAGAAAATTGGTTGGCCAAATATCAGGGAACAAGCTAAATCAATGTTTAGTTGATTTCTGTTCCAATAGATGGCGCTCTGCTATCTAAAAGTTAATGTGAACCGTGGTAAGGATATGCCTTTTTTGATTTTAATATATATGGGATATGAAAGAATATGAAAAACTAAGAACCCAAGATCACTCCTATATCAGCATGTCACAAATACCGACCATACATTCAATCTAGAAAACCTTACCTGTCACTACTGTAATATACCTTCCAAGTCAGAAATCCTCGAATCCATCCTATCGAAATATCAGAACAGTATCAGCAAGAGAAAAGATATTACAGATCAATTCCGTTATATCCAAAATCAAGTATAAATAGCCATCAAATGTAGATCTCCCGTGCTCACTCTCAGATATAATGTTGCCTTTGTAGAGCGAGAGCTCGCGGTTTTTCGTAATAAACAAACATGTTGCGAAAGGGTTTTTTTAAAACATTTTATAATACGATAGATTTCCTCTCGACAAAATTTTCCATCTAGTGGTCATAGAATTGGCCCGGATACTTTACCAACTAAACATCTCTTTTGTGATTGCCTGAATTCCTTGTGGAAAGTTGAAGTCTCTTGTTTTACTGAATATTCATACAGTGTACCTCATACAAAACTTCGCCCTTGCCGGTCCCAAGCCCGGATGAAAAAGGAGGAGGGGGAGCAGTTACAAGCTCACTAAAAAACCTGGGCTCAGCTGGCCCAGTTGATAGTACCCTGTAAGGGCTCCTAATCCAGGGATACAGGATGAGCAGTGCTTGTACTCCATGTTAGGAGCGGCTGCACATGGTGTCTGTTCCTCATGTCAGAGGCGGCCATTTCTTTGGAGCTAAGTCGGCCTGCCACTGAGTAGTGCTCCCATTCTTAATGACAAAGGCAGACACATTCAACTTCACCCAGTCATGATCTCAAGCTTTACAAGCTTGATACCCTAATATGATTGTGTGGAGATAAGAAAGAAGAAGAAGAAGACCTCATACAAAAAGATTGTTTAAAAAAAATCCGAATAAATGATCAAATTTGAATACATGTGGCTGCGCTTACAAGAACTTATAAATAATCATTTTTTGCTATTAATTAAAGAGAAGTTTATCTATTATATCATTTTTCTACACTTCTTCTCATTAAATTTCTCATTCTGCTTTATGTAAATCACAAATACATCAAAACTTGAGGGGGGAGCAAACAAACAATAAATTAAATACAATTTGTAACAAATATATTTACCTGCAATGTGTTTATTTTCAGTAATATCATCAATTATTATCTCTAGTAAGGTCTGTAGAATTAATTTTTATGATATTATTAAAAACAAACACATTGCCAGTGAATTTATTTGTTACAAATTTTATCGATAGATGGCAATTGAATTTATAAAAGTAAATACAGTATAGGTTCCCTTATAGAGTACAAAGTATAATACTAAATCCAAGTGTAGTTTTTGGGTGGTCACTTTTTAAGAGTACATTTTCTTTGTAATTCATTCTCGCGTTTGTGTTTCTGTATTTTTCTAAGATAAAAATACACTCATGGACAAAACTTAAGGAAGCTATTCCTTTTAGCATGTATATCGGGATTCAGCCGATAACTTAAAGATATTTGATACACAGTGATCTTTATTGAAGACACACGAGATAACCAACTGTGAACAAATTGCCTCTATCTCCTTCAAAAAAAAAAATAATAATAAAAAGACATGGCGACATTAAAGGCTTTCCACTTTCTTAAGTTTTGTCTATGAGTGTATATATATAATCAACTAGCGAATGTTCCCGGCTTCGCCCGGTTTTTACCCGAGTAAACGTTTGCCTAACGAACATTTGTTAAAACGATTCTATAAAACATCCAATCCACCTATTTATAGATTTATAAACGTATATAAATATTGTTATATGCGTTTAAATATATTTTTGAAACACATAAGTTTTTTGAAAACATTTATTAAATTTTAAATAAGATATTTTCTTTAAATATATATTAATATTGAAATGCCAAGTTTTTATACAACGACATTGGAAAATTATATTACTAAATCCTCAAATTAAATATTAAATTTTTTATACTTGGAACACATTTTAGCTTTTTTACAATTTATAAGTGTAATTTCACCAGAAACCGCGAGAGGCGCTGCTTGTGAGTGAAAGTAGAAAATTTGCAAATAAAATTGCAACGAATATTTATTTGAAATCAAATTCAAACCAGAAACCTTCCCAGTAGAGTATAGAAAATAACTTCCTATAGTTTCACGGCGATTGGATACTCTTACCTTTTAAAAACATTCATCATGTAAACAAACTACGTGTAAAATTATTAACCAATCAAATTCATTTATCGTCGCGACTAGTGCTGCGCCAAGCGGTAAAAGGCTGGAACTAACGCTTTTTGGATTTACATTTAAAAAAGAAGCGCATTAACCTTTTTAGTTTTTTTTTGAATAGCCTATATGTTAAATGAAATCTTCAGCTACCTATATGCGAAATTTCATAATGATTGATTCTGTAGATTTTGCGCAACGCGATAACAAACATCGATTTTGGATTTCATTTTTATAGATATAAAGGAAAAGGAAGGATGTTTGGTTTTAAGGGCGTTTTTTTAATTCGACAGCAATGGTATGTACTCACCTGAATATCGACGTGGACTGCCCAATCACCCAACACTGGCTCGCTGGAAAGCTGAAGTTGACCGGAGAGGACACCTGTAACAACATTCTTTCTTCAGCATTTTTCTATATAAAATAAAGATCACCTCTACCACTAAAATAGACGCCAAAACTAAGCAATATCGAATCATCTAACAGACTCGGGGAGATTACAAAGCCACGACATCAGTTTTGATAAATTCAGAACACTCACCTGGATACTATAGTGTGTTACAGGCTATGCTCTTGTCAATACAGAATGATTCCATGAGATACATAGAAATCGTCATCATTCTTGAAATCGTCAGAATTTACATAAAGAGAGAATTTTTTAATTACTAAAGTAGAGCTAAGCCAGAGTTCGGTAAACAGCGGCTTGCGAGTCACATGCGGCTCTCTGGATGTGAAGCTCTTTATATAGTTCCATACACTTCAACATAGCTAAGAAGTTTCAGAGATGCTACCAAATAACTCCACAAGACCTAACACGAGAATCCGTGGTAAATCCATGTCTAGCAACTTTCTTTGCCTCCAATTTGCCCAGATTAATCTATTGGCTTGATTGTCTTTATATAATTTTCTCTGTATATAAATTTTATGTTACCATTAAGTTCTATCATTGTTTTCCCTGCATGTATCCTATATTTCTGCTTGGAGAATCTGTATAAGACTAAAGGGTCTTAATAAAGCTTTTGTTGTTGTTGTATATAGTTCCATACACAAATATTATTTTGAATATAGAGCAATCCATAATATATATATATTTTTTAAATAAGGCTTATTTTGTATTGTAATAAGATTATTTATTAATCCGATATTTCGATGGACCAATCGTCCATCTTTTTCGAGGGTTTTTGTTATGAAGCATGCAGCAGGTCGCTTCATAACAAAAGCCCTCGTAAAAGATGGACGATTGTTCCATCGAAATATCGGATTAATAAATAATCTTATTACAATCCAAAATAAGCCTTATTTTTTAAAACAAATATTATTTATGCGAGTACTATTTATTGTTGGCAAGAAAATAAAATTGTCGTAACGATAGAGGCTGCCTGGCCGGTAGCATTCATAGCTCTTAAAATTAAAGATACTTCGGCCAGTAAATCTTTTTTATTATCTCGACGTTTCGACAAAAATATTTTGTCCTCGTCAGGAGTAAACAAAAATTAAAACATTTGGCAAAGCGTTAAAAATTATTTTAAGACTACAAAGGCATTCTCACGTGATATTCTGTGTTTCTTTAAAAACTTTGAAATTATGGAAATTGTAATTTTTGGCTCTTTCGACTCAAAAGTTTGCCGACCCCCTGAGCTAGACCAATTCTCTAGCCCCCAAAATTTCCATCTATAATAATATTTTTATAAAGAAGAAAAATTAGAGAAAGATATTGAGAGATATAAAAATCAGAATAGCTTATAAAACCAAACAATACAATTGAAACCTTCCCATTATAATAGATCTCTTCAAAATAGCAAAACTCTTGAGTCTATTCTGAAGGCGATCTCTTATTGGAAG
Organism: Cordylochernes scorpioides; assembly: GCA_030710605.1. Lineage (NCBI taxonomy): Eukaryota > Metazoa > Arthropoda > Arachnida > Pseudoscorpiones > Chernetidae > Cordylochernes > Cordylochernes scorpioides. Next base: position 69,606,477 of record CP092880.1, read on the forward strand.
TTAGGTTATGACAAGTATTATTTTAAATTTTATAAAAAATGGTTGCACATCGAGTGAATCAATTATAAGGTTTTTACTTAAAAATAGATGTCTATTCGTGATAAAATTGTGAAAAAAGTATTAAAATTACAAATATATTCTCACAATGAGTATCTTTTTTATTTAAAAAAAAAACGCTAGCTTTAAAGCGTTAATCGCTCTTCAACGGGCTTACTATAATATCGACTTGATCCCACCAGAAATATTTACAAAAACAAACGCGCGCAGCGTGGATATTTATAACTGAAAAAATTTTATAACTTAAAAATATAAAATAGACATATTCCATAAAATAGTTAAATTACAAACCAATTTAAAATTTTCAGTTATAAATATCCACGCTGCGCGCGTTTGTTTTTGCAAATATTTCTGGTGGGATAATGTCAATATTATAGTAAGCCCGTTGAAGAGCGATTAACGCTTGAAAGCTAGCGGTTTTTTTAATAAAAATATACTCATTGTGAGAATATATTTGTAATTTTAATAAAGATAGATGTCTTTTTAAAAAAAGGTATGATGGTTGATATTTATTATTAGAAGTTATCAACATATGTTAGCGAAGTTCCAGGGGAGGAGGCCTCAATTATCATCACTTACCATTTGGCGGTGTAACTTGTTGCCATTGTTCAATAAGATTTCCATTGCCATCCTGAAAAAAACCAAACGTTTAAAGATATAGAGACTAAAAGATAGTAAAGAAAAATACACTCATGAACAAAAATTGTAAAAGTTTTATATTTTTATATTTCGCCGGTCGTCTATTCTTTTTTTTTTTTTATGGCGCGCGGTTTAGGCGGGAAGTTTGTAAACATTAGCTGCCATCTTGGGAGCATAGTTGATAAGCCAGTCGTTTGGGTCTTTGACATTACTTCCTTAATTGATAATTATTTTTTATTCATTTAACTTAGTTTATCTGTTCTCCTTTTTATCTCCCAAACTATTTAAGTTCATCTAATAAATTAATATTCTATTCTACCCAAACGACTCGTCACCTTCATTACCGCGACAATATTATAAACAATGTTTTGGTCAGGTGGTATTACAATGTGTCCTTCATCTGGGTCTTACCAGTACTGGTAGTTCCTGAATCTCTCTGTTACTAATGATATTGGCTACTTTATCCCTCAGCCTATATATATGGCCTGTTCTGTTTCCTAACAGTGACATCTCATGTAGGATGTCAACACGACCTACAGTCAGTCTTGGTAATGTGGAGGATGGCTGGATTCACTTATTGTAGGCCATCATAACAACACTCGCTTTTAATTTCACTTACAATCCAACAATAGTTATCATAGCGCCTGATGTAAATCTCAATTACAATCCAACAATGGTTACCGTAGCAACTAATGTAAAACTTAATTACAATTCAACAATTTATACTGTAGCAACCGATGTAAATATCATTTACAATCCAACAATGGTTATCATAACGACTGACGTAAATCTCAATTACAATCCAACAATGATAACCATAGCGACCGACGTAAATATAAATTTCAATCCAACAATGGTTACCGTAGCGACCGACATTAATCTCAATTACAATCCAACAATAGTTACCATAGCGACCGATGTTAATCTCAATTACAATCCAACAATGGTTACCATAGCGACCGACGTGAATATAAATTTCAATCCAACAATGGTTACCGTAGCGACCAATATAAATATCATTTACAAGCCAACAATGAATACGGTAGCGACCGTCATAAATCTCAATTACAATTGAACAATGGTTACCATAGCGACCGACATTAATCTCAATTACAATCCAACAATGGTTACAGTAGTGACCGACATAAATATCAATTACAATCCAACAATGTTTACCATCGAGATTAATGTAAATCGTAATTATAACCCAACAATGTTTACCATACGGACCGTCATGAATCTCAATTACAATTAAACAATGGTTACCATAGCGACTAACGTAAACCTCAATTACAATAATGAAAACATGGTTTACAGATTGTTGTCTTTTTCACTGAATTTTCCACAGCTGGTGTTATAGAATATTTGCCTATTTTAATCTGCATGCTTTGAGCAGAGAAAATCGGGAAGTGCAGTGTTTAAATAGATGTTTTTGCGCGAATTTTATATATACATATATAGTTTTAAAATCAAGTTGAAAATACTTCATCAAACTTTTCTATTAACGTTTATTATCTTTTTAACGTTTCGGCGACCCACTGTCGCACTTTTCAGAAAAAGGTTGTTGTTGTCGTGTCCAATGAAGAGCCTCAGATATCTCCTGTGCATCTTTATAACAGCAGTCGCAAAGTTCTCCATCTTGTTTGCTCTTCATTGGAAAATGGGTGCCGTTGTCACGTAAGTCACCTTTTAAATGGGCCAGAATTTGATCAAATACTCCAAGGGTCCATGGGGACCGCAGGGAGGTGTGGTCGGACTTCTCCTCCCCTTCAAAAATAGGTGAAAAGCTTATTAGTGAAGTATTGCCCTTTGTCGATATATTCTCCAAGACTATGGATCGCAGGAACGTCAAAGGGCAATAAACTTTTAGAAAAATGTTGATAAAGTCTCCTCTCTCAACTTGAATTATTCAAATTCTAACCTAAAATTATTGTATTCTCTCTCTATATTTTTTTCTTTAAAGATATTCAGTGATATGATAGGGGTTGTCACTAATGCCTTGTACTTGGTAGATACTGGAAATGTCTTGATGTTGCCTGTAAACCTGGTATCCATTCTTGGAAGGGTATACAATTCATGGTCCATCTCTTTTTATAGTTTCATAAGTCTCTCTCTCTCTCTAATGCGTCTATCTTAACCCATTAAGTTTGCATAGATAATAGACCAGTACTTACTCTGATTCGAATAATGGCAGGGACAGATGGCACTGGCTGGAGGAACGGGTTGATTACCACAGCTCTGAAGGAAACTAAAAACAAAAAAATCATACTTTATATATACATGTAATATGCTGATGCAATTTTTGTTATTACACTATAATATTTGTTGTATTACACTTTTGTAGAATCTGTCGACTTAACCGTTCTGTGGCAATATCGTTGCGGGGTTTCTTATTGTTGGATGCGAATGGTGATATTTGATTGAAGCGCAGTCGTTGAGTGGTAAGTGAAGCACACAGTTAGGAATAATCAGGACACATGATTGTTTTGAAAATAAAAGGCAACTGGATTGGAGGGAAGAAAGCTTGAGAAGGCGGAGCGATTTTGATTGTTGATTAACTGATCACATGGCGGTGATTGTACTTAGCTGTGGGATGAGCCGAGGGAGAGAGGTCTAAAGCCGATGTCACCTCCGTGGGAGCCAAAGCCTAACTAACTATTCTTGTCTTTCGATTTAACCACGAGTCAGTTTCTCTCTGATTGGTTGAGAGATCTCACATGATCTTTCCCTATTGGTTGACCTACTTAAGGTGCTATCTTCTGATAGGCCGGCGGTTTCCTTTGGTGAAAGATATGATCTGCTTTGATAGGAAGTGTCGAGTGCCATTTTGACTTTATTTACTTCCGTGTTATCAAATACGTCCTATCTTTGCCGGAAATGTTGGGCGTTAGCTTAATATTTATAACTTCTGGTCACCGAATACATCCTGTTTTTCCAGGAAGTGTCGAGTGCTTCTTGTCTAATATAACTTCTGCGGTCACTAGAGACGACCGGTCTCTGCCCCTGCAATGTTGACACAGGGGTGCCAAAATAGTCGTGCCCGCTTTAGTCTTACTTCCTATATCTTTTGTTACTTTCTTTCCTCCAGTTACCTTGTTCTTTATTAAGTCTTTGAAAATCATACATGGTACATACATAGTGGGTCGGGGTTGCATTTAATTATATACAAATTATGACAGATGCGCCCCCTACATGTGAAGAATTCAAGAAGGGGTTAGCCTGAGAGAATTCTGTAAAATGAAAAATAATTTTGTGGGAAAATTAGTTGTGGGTATTGAGGGGCTATATACAAGCATTGCTGGTGACATAAAAGTAAGATAGAATGGGGTTGATGATATAGGTTGAGTATAATTAATAGAAATCAAAAATTTTTTAATTGTAAGAAATCAATGAATGTTATGGTACATAGTGGGCAAAAAGCAAAAAAAAAAAAATGCGCCTAAACGAATTCTACTCGAGATAAGAAATGATATCGAGGGAGTTCTATTAAGGCTTTTGAAATCAAATAAAAATAATATAAAAATAGTTGAATGAAATCAAAATTGAATGGGTTTGGTTGAAAAAGAAAAATATTTTGTTGCATGGTGACAAAGACAACTGCTTAGTTACTTTTTTTGCTCGAATTCTGAGAAAAAGGAATCGAGGAAATTTCATAAGGTGCTTTGAAATCAAAACAAAATGAAATAAGAATAGTTGAATGAAATCAAAATTGAATGTGTTTGGTTGAGTGGTGAGAAAAAAAAAGGAAAAATGCCTAACCATATTCTATTCGAGATTGGGAATGAAATCGAAGGAATTCTATTAGGTCTTTTGAGAAATCAAAATAAAATAAGATAAAAATAAAAGTTGAATGAAATCAAAGTGAAGGCTTGGTTGCACAAAAAAAAAGAAAAAGCCTTGTTGTATGAAAAAAAAAAGAAAATGCTTTGTTGCGTTGGTGAAAAAAAAAAAAGAATTGCCTAATTACTATCCTACTTGAGATTGGGAATGAAATCGAAGGGGTTTTCATTAGGTCTTTTGAGAAATCAAAATAAAAATAAAAATAAGAGTTGAACGGAATCAAAGTGAATGCTTGGTGCGTGGTGAGAAAAAAAGAAAAAATGCCTAATTATGTTCTAGCTCGGAATTGGGAATGGAGACCGAGGGAGTTTTATTAGGGCTTGTGAGAAATCAAAATAAAAATAAAAATAAAAGTTGAGCGAAATCAAAGGTGAGTGCTTGAGAAAAAAAAAAATGAAAAATAAAAGGTTTCAACAACAAAGGGTGATTTAATGTTTTTAGTTTAATCGAAAACCAGTGTTTTCGTTGATAATTGAGTTGTGACAATATAAGTCAAGTGGTAAATAGAATGATAATTGATAAATAAAAATGATAATATAAACTAATTGGAAAAAAAAATGATAATTAATGATAAAAAGTGGTAATAAGTTGAATAATTTGATAAATTGATTAAATATTTACATTTTTAATTGCGAGAAAATAATGAAAATGATTGATATGAAAAATAAGATGTATTGGTTGGAACCCTTTGGTATCTACATGCCCTGATCTAAATGTATTGATTGTTCCATTTTGCCCTATAAAGGTTTTACTTGCTCAATTATGCCCTATAAATTTTTTGTCTCATCTGTAGCGACACTTAGGTGAAAAACGTGATTCTAGCCCTCAAGTGCGTTTATGCTGTGTACAGGAGACATGGAAATCTATATAATCTTTATGTGTAATTTTTTGTCTTTGTGTGTGTGTTGTGAAAAAATGTTAGAAGTCGGTGGTGTAAGAAATGCGTGAGTTATTTTTATGTGTTGTCTCGTGGATGTGGAATTGGTTGGTAAAAATCGATATGTAGACTCGAACCGGAATCAAAATTGGTGGCATAGCGAGGTTCCCAGTTGACCTCAATAGGGGATCTTCTCATTGTAATTAGAGATACGGAAGTGGGGTGTGTCGGGCAAAAGAGAGGGAATGAAATTGGAGATCGGACGAGGCGTTCCGCTTTGTTTACAGAGGCCGAATTCATCGCTGCGGACTACACTTCCGTCGTGGTGTCTCAGATTCTCGTTTCCTGCCGTCTATTTACTTTTGGTGCGGCTCAGATCTTGTTTTTGGAGCATGACTTCTCTGGCATCGGTTGGTCATCCTTCAATTACTGCTATCTCTTCGGAGTTTATTTAGATTTTCTGCGAAGATGGTTCCTAAAATTATGAGAAGTTTTATAAATATTTGTCCACAATGAAAAATTGCTTGTCCTAAATTAAAAACTACCTCTTGTAGTTCGAAGATTTTCTGATCGGGCATAGCATAGATAAACAAGTACTTAATGAATAAAATTGGAATACAGTTGTACGGTAGAACTAATAAACAAAGGATAAAAATCAGATGAAAGATAGGATATTGTCCCATGTTCGTCCACATTTTTGTAACTGGGGACTCTGAACTATTTGCTTGAACCTTATGAATTGTAGAATTTGAATGATTGGTAGGTTCGCAGTTTTCCTGTTTGATATCTTTAGGGAGTGGTGTGATATGATTGGATTGGTTGTCAGGTTTACAGTTCTCCTGTTTGATCGTCAATGGTTTTATTGGAGATATGTCGGCGGTAATTGGTTTAGGTTGAAATGTGTGATCTTTTCTCTGACGTGGATGTGGTAATTTTGGCATTGTTTGTGTTATGTGTACGCTGTGTTTTATGTACGAATTTTGTTTTGTTTGGGTACCTGTGTCGGTATTTTTACGTGCAGGTTGTTTGTATTCATCGATTCTTCTAGCGAATCGGCAGGTGGGGCAGGTTTTTACCTGTTTTGCGATGTCTTGTGTCATGTTCTGCCAATAATATTGTGCTGAGATGAGTCTCGTCATCTTGGAGATGTTTGGGTGGTGGTGTTGTGTGTGTACGGACTTAAGAAGTCTGGTTGTAAATGAATTTGGGACTATAGTTTTAAGTACTCCTTTTCGGGAGACGGTGCGCAGTTTATTGGGATCCATAGTCACGCGGGATTTTCCCGGTGGAGAAGATTGTTGGTTCTTTATGAGTGGCGCATCTAGAAAGCCACAAAATGGGATACGAGTTACAACGCCCGTTTCATATTGTTGTACTCCATTTATGCTACGGACCTCATATTCGTATCTTGACAATCTTAACCTCCATCGAAACAATCTGCCTGACGGAGCTTTGATCTCTTTCAACCACTGTAATGCGGGATGGTCAGAAGATATTGTAAACTTTCTGTCCATTAAACAGGTGCGGAAATTATCCACACTTTCCACAATGGCTAGGCATTGTAGTTCCAAGTCTGAATAATTTCGCTCGTGACTACGCAGAGATCGGCTGAAATGTTGAACGGTGTATGTCTTCCCATCAGGGTAGACTTGTTTAAGAACGCCTGTAATACTGAATGTTGAGGTGTTACAGTACACCTGGCATGGCAGATCTTCCTGGTAAAGGTGTAATGTGGGGTGTGTGGTAAGGTTTTCTTTCAGGTTAGTGAACGCTTTCTGGCATTCGTCATCCCAGACCCACATGACATCCTTTTTTAGAAGGTTGACAAGTGGTGTCCGCAAGCGGGCGTGGTCCGGAATGAACTCCTTAAAGACGTTCACAGCTTTTAGGAAAGATCGCAAGGTTTTTCGATTGTGTGGTTGTTCGGTGGCGTGAATTTTTTCTATGTTTTGTGTAGACGGGATGATTGTATTATCCTTAACGGTTGTGCATGCGCTTGTTTGTTGTTGTTGTCTTTTGGCGTGCGTGTTGCGTTTGTTGTGCGGGTTGTGCGTGTTTGTTGTGTGGTGGCGTATGGGTGCGTGTATGTTGTGAGGTACATTTGCGTAATTATAGTGTTGCGAAGTATGGTCATGTGTGGATTTTGTGTGGTAAGTGGGTGAGCTGTGTCGGTGTACGGACACTTGTTTGGGCATTATTGGAGTTGTAGATTGAAGTCGTGGTGGCTTTATATGTGGTGGGCATAAAGTATTGGCAATTGGGTTGAGCGAAAAGTTGTGTGGTGTGAGATTAGAATGGTGGCATGTAAATATTTGGGGTTTGGGTAATGAATGCAGGCAAGGTTTTCCATGTGTGAAAGCTTTGGGTGCTGTGCGAGTCCTTTGGGACAGGTTTTGGCCTAGCCCGTGCTTGCATTCATTTGATACATGTTTAAAGTGGTAGATAGTATTAGACAATGGGACGCCAAGTTGGAAAATAGTGCCGCGATTATAATTTAGTTTTAATTTATATTGATAAAGGGTTTTTAAGGTAAGAACTCCAAATGGCAAGGATGCATTTACCACGTGGAAGTTCTCTCTACGGGTTATTTGGCCTATTGTCAGAGGGAAAGTTAAATGTCCTATTATTTTCGTAAAGTTATTTAGGGTGGATAGCTCAAGGGAAGGTTTTTTAATACTTAAGTTGGGAAGTTGTGCTTTTAATCTATTGTATAAATGATACGGCAATATGTTCGAACCTGCGTCTGGTTCAATTAGAAAGGTACATGGTAGGTCCTGGGTCAGATACAAGTCCAAAGTCAAATGGATGGTGTCATTGGGTGGATTGCCTACCTTAGTCTCGAAAAGTCTCCATTGTGGCGTCTTCGGCTTGGTGTGGCTGGCTTGGAATATCTGGTGGACCGGGTCGGGACCTTTTGCACTGTTCTCGCAATTGAAAGGGAAATTTAGTCATTTGTACTGCTTCCATTCGAGTGGACCGCGTTGTCGGTACACTGGGCCCGTGTCGCGTGGGTTGCTTCCGTGTGCGCTGGTACGGCATGGCGGGTGGCGATAACTCGGTGGGCGTCAGGTTGTTCGGACACGTACCGGCGGCGCGGGCGGCGGTTGTCCCGAGGGTGGCGCTCCGGAAGACCGCTTCCAGCTGCGTGGATCTCGCCCCTTGTAGCGCGGCGGTCAGTTCTAAAATTACCGTCGCCAGGGTATGTCTTGTCGTTTCGTTCGTTGTCAGTTTCTTCTCTCTTGGTTTATCATTGCCTTTTGTTGTGCTGGCGCCTGGGTTAATTTCCATCTTCATCCTGATTAAGCTCTATAATCTTTATCCTGTCGACTTTGTGTAATATGCTGATGCAATTTTTGTTATTACACTATAATATTTGTTGTATTACACTTTTGTAGAATCTGTCGACTTAACCGTTCTGTGGCAATATCGTTGCGGGGTTTCTTATTGTTGGATGCGAATGGTGATATTTGATTGAAGCGCAGTCGTTGAGTGGTAAGTGAAGCACACAGTTAGGAATAATCAGGACACATGATTGTTTTGAAAATAAAAGGCAACTGGATTGGAGGGAAGAAAGCTTGAGAAGGCGGAGCGATTTTGATTGTTGATTAACTGATCACATGGCGGTGATTGTACTTAGCTGTGGGATGAGCCGAGGGAGAGAGGTCTAAAGCCGATGTCACCTCCGTGGGAGCCAAAGCCTAACTAACTATTCTTGTCTTTCGATTTAACCACGAGTCAGTTTCTCTCTGATTGGTTGAGAGATCTCACATGATCTTTCCCTATTGGTTGACCTACTTAAGGTGCTATCTTCTGATAGGCCGGCGGTTTCCTTTGGTGAAAGATATGATCTGCTTTGATAGGAAGTGTCGAGTGCCATTTTGACTTTATTTACTTCCGTGTTATCAAATACGTCCTATCTTTGCCGGAAATGTTGGGCGTTAGCTTAATATTTATAACTTCTGGTCACCGAATACATCCTGTTTTTCCAGGAAGTGTCGAGTGCTTCTTGTCTAATATAACTTCTGCGGTCACTAGAGACGACCGGTCTCTGCCCCTGCAATGTTGACACAGGGGTGCCAAAATAGTCGTGCCCGCTTTAGTCTTACTTCCTATATCTTTTGTTACTTTCTTTCCTCCAGTTACCTTGTTCTTTATTAAGTCTTTGAAAATCATACATGGTACATACATAGTGGGTCGGGGTTGCATTTAATTATATACAAATTATGACATACATTATAAAATTTTGGTCATTGAGGTACAGCCTGCACCACGCTGACGAGAGCCAACAGCCGGAAGGAAACGCAACGCATTCGTGGTTGGCTTCATAAAAATTATAAATGTATTATTTACTTATTGTATTCAAAAATTTAGATTTACTCTAAAAGTATACTACATATTTAAAATGAAGGATCTTTCTAGAGAATTTATCTGTTATTAAGCTGTTCGACTTGGCTGCTATTGGCAGATTTTAATGTAACTTCCAGTGCTAATACATATATAGTCAATTATCGATTTTTAGACCAAATCACATTTAAAACCTAGATTAGTAGACGTTTTGCATCCAAAATATAATCATTCATTACAACACCACAATAAATTAAGTTACTAAATTTTATGGTTATTATTTTTTTGGCCTCTCTGTATGTAGTACTTTCTATTTTAATTAGTGAACATCAAACCTTCTAAAGTTAGTTGGAAAGAATAAGTATAAAAGTTTTTTTACCCATAGATCCAGGCTTGTAGATGGCTTTATCTGTCTGTATAAGGACAGCATAACTCTGGTGATGGTATACCAGCCTGGTTTCGTTGAAGAAGTTGAACGCACCGCGACCCATAATGGTCAGATTGTAATCTCCTGGTCCCCAGTCGCCAGTCTGTTCATACAACACATGTCTAGTATATACAAATTATAGTGTTACAAGTTATTATAATTGTATTACTTATCTATATATAGAGTACTAGAGTAATATCTACTAATTCACGATGCTTTTAACCATATTCAAGATTTTTTTTTCAAAATATAAGCTAAAAATGAGTCGTATCAGAAAATTTATAAAGAGTAAACTTCCTAGATAATTATAAGTTTATAATACAATATAATAAGAGTTTTAAACATTTTGAACTTCTTCTTAACCGATTATTTGGATTTTTGACATATATTAGTTTTAAATTTCTTCCAGCTATTTTATATATCACATAAATATATATTTCAGAAATATCTATTAATATAATTACTACTTTTAAGTTACATCTGTTATAGATCATATCCTATATTTAAAAAAAAAAAAAAAAACGTTCAACAGTATTTTTACTTTTATGAATATCAGAGAATTAATTTTTTTTAAATAATATATTTGTTTCATTTGTATAGTGTGTCAATTATTTATAAATTAAAAAAATTACAAATCTCAAAAATATTCTAATTAAAAATATCTATACCTTTTAAATAACCATTTCTGCATTCATAGAGTTTGTTTATTTTGCATTTCATCATCATCCTCTATGGAGCTGTAGTTAAACAAATGTCAACTTATATCCATTCCTACTGTCAAAATTTCTAATAAGATTTTTGTTAAAAATGGAAGAAAATCTAGAGCCAAATGATTTAATCTGTACTTCTGAATCGTCTGAAACGAAAAACGACCAAAAACCATCGATCAAACGTCGTCGTTCGTATTCCCGAGAAATGAAAATCGAAATCGTAGAAAAAGCCCAACATTGCGGTAGTATACGTAAAACAGCCGAACAATACGGAATACACGAAGGCGTATTACGTGATTGGATAAAGAAAATTTCAGTAATACGATCTATGAGTCCAGCAAAACATGCTTTAAGAGGCAAATCCCCAAGATTTCCAGAATTAGAAGAAAAACTCTACCAATGGATTCTTGAGCAACTTAAAAACGGATTCCAAGTTCATACACTTCATATTAAATTACAGGCTGAACTTATGGCAGAAAAAATGAAATTAACTAAATTTTTTGCACATTACGGCTGGTGCAATAGTTTTATACGGCGCAAAAACTTAATTATGAATCATCCACAATATGATCAAAAAGTTATAAAAGAAGCTGAGATGCCATGTTTGGAATTTCCAACATCTTTCACACCACCATCACCAAAGTAAAAAAAAAAAGCTCATATCTTGCCCGAATAGCTAATGAAAGCATTTTGACAAAATGATAATCATGATGGGGATTTTTACGTCCAACATGCTGATAAATCTACAATGTATTAATGTTCAATTTTATTGAACATAACAATTGTGTAATTTCATCTTTGTTATACCGAAGAGGCCACTCCCCAACATGTACTAAATTGTATTGGAAAGGACAAAGGATCCCTGTACAGAGAACCAAGAAGAGTTCTTGAGCTTCTTTACGAGCACGACCTCAAATCTTGTCTAATTTAGACTAAAAGGTTAAGTAAAAAAATCTTTGTTATGAAGTCAGCCATTTTGGGGAAGCCCATTTCATTCTAGAGAAAGACAACTGTGTCCAGGATGCTACTTAAAGACTGATATACTATATATAAAATCTCTTAGAACCAAATACAAAGATTTCAAGTTCATATATTTCATATTAAAATACAGGTGAGAAACTATAACAGAAAAAAATGAAGATAACCAAAATTTTTTACAATACGGCTGTTACAATAATTTTATTTGCACGGCAAAAACTTAATCATATGTAAATATGTAAAATCATATGTATATGCAAATCATTCTCAGAAATTTTAAAAAGAAGATGAACTATCATGTTTATCACTCTCCCCATATATTTCAAACTGCCGCCACCAAAGTAAAAAAAAAAGCTTATACCCTGCCTAAATTATCTGATGAAAGAATTTTGAAAGAATGATAATCGTGATGGCTATTTGTATGTCCACCATGCTGATAATTCTACAATGTATTAATGCTCCAATATCGTCATTATGTAGTTTCATCTTTGTTATGGTGGTCAGCCATCTTGAAACACCATTTCACTTTCGAGTAAGACAACGGTGTCCATGATGTGACATAGAGGGTCACATACTATGTATGAATATTCAAAACTATCATAGACGAGTAAAATTCTTTTTGAAATTAAACAATTTCTACTGCCCTTACTGCAATGGAAATATTAATGAGAGGGCCTGGCTCATCAGTGGTAAACCCTCCCAGCGTTTTCGTCAGTTTAATCTACCATACCACTGTTATATTGTCAGGAGGACAGAGTATTCCCTCTTATCTTGACTGAACTGGACGGTCAGGGAAAAGAGTGGCGACACGAAAGAGGAGGAAAGATCTCCGTTCTCCCCTCTTGCTCTAACTGCTGGGTCTCATGTACATAGTAACTTTTATTTTATATTTAAAATATTTCCTATAACTAATTAAATATTTAAAGTAATTCGGAAGCCTAGTTAATTATTTTTCCTCGTGACAATATTACATTTTTCGATCTTCCTTTTATAATGATACTGATGTGCTAGACTAATAACAGCGGTATGGTAGATTAAACTGGCAAAACTGCTGGGAGGGTTCACTACTGATGAGCCAAGCCCTTCCATTAATATTTCCATATTGCATTAAGGGCAGTAGAAATTGTTTCATTTCAAAAAGAATCTTACGTGTATAAAATAGTTTCGAATTTTCATAACAGATGGTGCGCTAGTGCATCATAATATACTATGCATATAAGATCCCTTAGAACCCAAAATACAAGTTTGTAATCAAAGTTGTTTCATTTAGATATGTTTCTGATTATAGCTATTGAAAAGCCATGTCAGACCTTGTTTTGAAATCAATTCTTCATTTTGTCTAGATCAGGTGTTGGCAAACTTTTGAGATGCAAGAGTCAAAAATTACAATTTACAGTTAAACCTCTCTGTAAAGGATACCTAGTTACAGAGCAAAATTGTCCTTTATGAAGAGGTGTCTTCTTAACCGGAGAGTGGCCAAATAGTAAAAATGGTAATTTTGACAATAAAAACTGTCCTTTATAGAGAGGTGTCCTCTAGAAAGAGTGTCCTTTCATGGAGTATGTTCTACTGTATTGGCAATGAAAACTGTCCTTTGTAGAGAGATGTCCTCTAGCGGGAGTGTCCTCTTATGGAGTATGTTCTACTGTATTGGCAATGAAAACTGTCCTTTATAGAGAGGTGTCCTCTAGAAAGAGTGTCCTTTCATGGAGTATGTTCTACTGTATTGGCAATGAAAACTGTCCTTTGTAGAGAGGTGTCCTCTAGAAAGAGTGACCTTTCATGGAGTATGTTCTACTGTATTGGCAATGAAAACTGTCCTTTGTAGAGAGGTGTCCTCTTATGGAGTATGTTATACTGTATTAAAATATATTTTATAAAATAGAAAAATTGTGTGAATTTAGGATTATTCAATATATTAAGAAAATTTATAAATAACAGGATCCAACACTATGTATTTATAGTGATAGATAGCACTTATCTTTCCTATATTTATTTGCACGATTATAAAATACGCATATTTTCCATACCTTATCTCCTATTACCCCTTTTTTTTTTTCAATGCTCAAAGTTAAGGAGAGAAAGAGCCCTATCAAAATACAAATAATATTTTAAAATATTATAAGCAGAGAAAATATTTTTTAAATGGAAAAAAATTTCTATTGTTAAAATATTTTTTTATATTTAGACATTGTGTCCCTTTTAATAATTGCATAGAAATGGTAGCTATGTACCTATGTACTGATGTACCTATGTAATGGTAGCTATGTACCTATGTAATGGTAGCTATGTACCTATGTACTGATGTACCTATGTAATGGTAGCTATGTACCTATGTACTGATGTACCTATGTAATGGTAGCTATGTACCTATGTACTGATGTACCTATGTAATGGTAGCTATGTACCTATGTACTGATGTACCTATGTAATGGTAGCTATGTACCTATGTACTGATGTACCTATGTAATGGTAGCTATGTACCTATGTACTGATGTACCTATGTACTGATGTACCTATGTAATGGTAGCTACCTATGTACTGATGTACCTATGTAATGGTAGCTATGTACCTATGTACTGATGTACCTATGTAATGGTAGCTATGTACCTATGTACTGATGTACCTATGTAATGGTAGCTATGTACCTATGTACTGATGTACCTATGTAATGGTAGCTATGTACCTATGTACTGATGTACCTATGTAATGGTAGCTACCTATGTACTGATGTACCTATGAAATGGTAGCTATGTACCTATGTACTGATGTACCTATGTAATGGTAGCTATGTACCTATGTACTGATGTACCTATGTAATGGTAGCTATGTACCTATGTACTGATGTACCTATGTAATGGTAGCTATGTACCTATGTACTGATGTACCTATGTAATGGTAGCTATGTACCTATGTACTGATGTACCTATGTAATGGTAGCTATGTACCTATGTACTGATGTACCTATGAAATGGTAGCTACCTATGTACTGATGTACCTATGTAATGGTAGCTATGTACCTATGTACTGATGTACCTATGAAATGGTAGCTACCTATGTACTGATGTACCTATGTACTGATGTACCTATGTACTGATGTACCTATGTACTGATGTACCTATGAAATGGTAGCTATGTACCTATGTACTGATGTACCTATGAAATGGTAGCTACCTATGTACTGATGAGGGCCATAGTCAGAAACCATGGTATACAGGTTTGTTGTCTGTATTTGTCTAAACTGGTGTTGTGGCTTATTTACTCATATAAATATTATGCTCCGCAAAGTACAAAAAAACTGTGTTTTCAATGTATTTAATAAATGTATATGTTATGTATTCATTAAAAAAGGAGAAGTGTCTTTTTTTTTTTGCACATGAATACCAACTCTTACATTTTTATTTTTTGTACAATTTTTAGATATTTTTCTACTAAATAGAATTATATTATGATGTGTTGAAGAGAAATATATTTTGGTCAAAAAATACTCCTTTATTTTATTTGACATATTGGACGTGATATCCCAGCTTGGGATACTTGTGCCTAAATACATTTTAGCAACTTATATACAATTCAATAAACAAGACTAAAAACAAAATTAAAACTGAAAGATTGTTTTCTCAAACAGAAAAGAAAAATCTTAAATGAATTTACAAAAATTATTGAATTTTACATAGGTGTCTTTGTTATATACAAATTCGCACATTTCTTTGATGGGATAAAAATGATTACTTTTGTAGCTGTAACAAGCTCGCTAAAAAACCTGGGTTCAGCTGGCCCGGCTGATAGTACCCTGTAAGGGCTCCTAATCCAGGGATACAGGATGAACAGCGTTTGTACTCCATGTTAGGAGTGGCTGCACATGACGTCTGTTCCTCATGTCAGAGGCGGCCATTTCTTTTGAGGCTGAGTCGGCCTGCCCCTGAGTAGTGCTTCCAGTCTTAATGACAAAGGCAGACGCATTTTACTTCACCCAGTCATGATGGTTGTCAAATCTCCACTATGTTGCATCTGCCGTCACGCAGTTGTATTAACTCATCCATTGATGAGCTCTACTCATCCCTGGCAGACACCATCAAAAGTCTCAAGCTTTACAAGCTTGATACCTTAATATGATTGAGTGGAGATAAGAAAGAAGAAGAAGAAGACTTCTGTAGCTGTGAAAGATTGGACCTTCTATTAATAAATGTATTGAGTTTTGGTTTTCTTTTCCACAGAAGCAGCTAGGTTCATCCGTTGCCTCTTGTAAATAATTAACTAAAAGTTAATTAGCAGAATGTGTTGCACTATAATAATAAGTCAATTTAACCTCTTTTAATTTACTGATTACACTCATGGATAAAACTTAACGAAGTGGAAAATCTTTGATGTTGCCAGTCATATATATTTTTTAAGGAGACAGAGGCAATTTTGTTCACATTTGGTTATCTCGTGTGTCTTCAATAAAGGTCACTTTAATATATTTCAGAGTTATTGTCCCGATATACATGCTAAAAGGTATAACTTCCTTAAGTTTTGTCTATGAGTGTATACACATTTGGTTATCTCGTAAGTCTTCAATAAAGGTCACTAATATATTTCAGAGTTATTGTCTGAATCTCAATATACAAGTTGAAAGGTACAACTTCCTTAAGTTTTTTCCATGAGTATATACACACTTGGTTATCTCGTAAGTCTTCAATAAAGGTCACTACTATATGTATTTCAGAGTTATTGTCCCGATATACATGTTATACCTTTTAAGATACAACTTCTTTAAATGAGCATACTTTGATTATTGGGAAACCTGCTCTGAAAATGTAAACAATGCAAAGAAGGGGGAAATTAAAGTGTAACAATATCATGCTACAGTTAAACCTATTTTAAGTGAATATTTAAAAAAAGAAGAAAAAAAAAAGGTATAGGATATATCAGGTTCAATACATAGATATTTGGAATTTAAGAGACACACACACACAATGTGGATTGAGCCCCAAAAATGGTTTCAGCATAAATACAGGTTTTACATCGGTCAGAACCTACATAACATGCTCAAAATTTTGTTGTTTTAAAATTTTTTTAAATCACAAATTTTAAGTTTGTTATAAGCATAGTATTTTTAATAGATTTTATCATTTTGGGGCCGAAAATAGGTTCGTTATAGGGGTAGTTTGTTTTTTGAAAAATCGCAAAGTTCGTAATAACGATGGTATTTTCAATGGAATGGAATTGGGAATCGCCGTGGGTTTGTTATAAGGGAAGGTTTGCTATATCCGGGGTTCGTATTAGCGAGGTTTTACTGTATAATGTTTTTGCAATATAACAACAACAACAAAAAAGCTTTATTAAAACCTTTCAGTCTTATACAGATTCTCCAAGTAGAAATGTAGGATACATGCAGTAATAACAGTAATAGTAACAGTAATAAGCATTGTTATTATTATTATTAAAGCTAATCACATTTAATGGTAATAATGATATTTATATACAGGAAAACTTAATTAAGACAACCAAGCTAAGAAATGGATTAATCTGGGTAAATTGGAGGAAAAGAAATTCCTTATACCTAGATTTACACCAGAGTCTCTGCGAGTGAAAAAAATAGTTTTTTTTTTTTTTCTTATTCTTCTATTGGTCTAAATTAGACAAGATCTTGGAGGTCGTGCTCATAAAGAAGCTCAAGAACTCTTCTTGGTTCTCTGTACAGGGATCTCTTGTCCTTTCCAATACAATCCAGTATATGTTGGGGAGTGGCCTCTTCGGTTTTGCACCTAGTGCACATGAGGAAGCCTTTGGCTCCCTCTTTATAGACTAGAGGGCGCAGGTGACCAGATTTCCATCTGGCCAACTGTGTCAACTCCCTTCTGTTTAGTTGAGGGTCTGTTTTTTTTGGGGTTTTCTATTTGGTACCAAGAATGATGGAAACTATCTCTATGGTATTAATCATATATTTAATATTAAAATAGTGAAAATGTGTTTTCCCACTATGTACTAAATGCAATTCTCAAACTGCAATCCCAAATTACATTATTGACTGTATTGACTCATCCAATGATGAACTCTACATGTCCCAAGAAGACATCAACAAGCTCTACAGGCTTGATACCCTGATATGATTGTTGAATAGAGATAAGAAAGAAGAAAAAAAGAACATACAATGCTAAACACAAGATAATAAGACCAAATCCAAATAAATAAATAGTGTGTGACTTTCAGTAACGCTGCTACCGAAACGTCACACACTATTTATTTATTTGGATTTGGTCTTATTACCTTGTGTTTATAATCTATAATCCAAATTGTGCCCTATCAACAGTAGAAGTTTGTTTTATATTTAAAAATAAAAACAGCCATGCTTTAATGCTTACATTTCTTATATTATTGGCTGTATTGGCTCCCCAGCAGCCATCAACAAGCTCTACAAGCTTGATACCTTAATATGATTGTTAAGTGGAGATGAGAAAGAAGAAAAAGAGAACATATAATAATGCTATTTAAAAAAATATATATTTTTACAAATAACACTTACCTCAAGTTTGATGACTCTAGCCATTCCTGTAAAAAAAAAAGCAAAATGTGTTAAAATATTATAATCTAATGTATATATCTATATGTTATGTTAAATTTTTAAATGTGATAAATTATTAGTTTATATTTTATTATTTAACAGTTGGGAGAGACACGCCATATCCACAATTAGGATAATTGCGTGTATATATTACATTATATACAATTAATACAATTGAACATTGGGAAGCATGAAAATTACACGTTCGATGTCAAATTTTGCATATAGTAATTAGAAATAGCTTGAAATATGTACAGTCAACACTTTCGCTTCAAAATATACATCCTGCAGAATCTATTAAACTTGATGTATTGGTCTTTATTGTGTGTAAACAACTTGTTTTGTATTTGTCAGGTAAAGTTGGTTTTCTTCCCTTAGATCAGAAGTTAATGGACAGTTTATCAGAAGGTGTTCAGGGGTTTGTTTTTCGTTTCCGTAAGTGCATGCAGGTGAACCAATTTTGCCAATTCTAAACAAATATGTGTTGAAGTCACCATGTCCCCTGTAAAAATTTGAACGTTATAGAAGTTGGGTTGAACATAGTTAGGAATTCTTGAATAATCTTATAACATAGTTATGGTAATTGAAAGTTGATGTCTACAAATTAAAGATTTCTCTACGCTGTAGGACATTTGAAAATGATGAAATTTTACTCCATGAGGTTAGAGGGTGGTTCAGAAAGCAAGATGCAGCATTTTACCAAAGTTGTGAGTTGGAAAGAACGCTGGACCAAATGTGTACAGAGGAGATATATTGAATGATATATAGCTAACAGTTACATACGTATATACAAAGTTTATGAAATTACCAAACTATTTTAGACGCGTAATATTCTTTTTAAAATAAAATAATTTCTACTGTCCTTACTGCAATGGAAAAATTAAAGGGAGGGCCTGGCTCATCAGTGGTGAACCCTCCCAGCGGTTTCGCCAGTTTAATCTACCATTGCATTTATATTGCATTTTTGGAACTTCCTTTTATAGTGATACTGATGCTTGACTCTTCGAATGGGTATTTTAGATGAACTATGGACATAAGCTTTTTGGGACAGCAGAATTACATATAATTATAAATATATAATATGCTTCGAGCAATCACTCTTCCGCAAATATCAATTTGTGTCTTTTATTCGAACAATTATATTTCGATGCACAAGCGCGCCATCTGTTATCAAATTACAAAACTATTTTAGATGAGTAATATTCTTTTTAAAATAAAACAATATCTACTGCCCTTACTGCAAAGTTTATGTTTGTCAAATATTATTGATGATTGTGCATTACTTATTGACCCAACCTTGTAGTGGACATGCTTGAAAAAAATACTTCCATCAACAAGGAAAGATATTGTAAATCATTAGAAAAGCTAAAAAGAGCCATTTCAACAAAAAGCCCAGGCTTAAAAGACTGTCAAATCAAATTACATCAGGACAATGCAAGACCTCACACCGCGCAACAGACATTGGCATAGTTTAGAGCCACAGCAATCTAACGGCCGACTTCACAGAGTTTTTCTAGAACAATGTACAATCGACTCTCTGTAATTTGAATCTCTCAATAATTTGAAATGTTTTACCAGTCCCTTGAAAAATATTCAATAAGTTGAATAAAGTCAATATTAATTGGTCCCCTCAGTAATTTGAAGTTGAAGGAATAGCATCTTACCACAAATGAACATTTGTGAATAACTGTTCAAATGTTTGATAAGGCACAGTTTGGATTATAGATTATAAACACAAGGTAATAAGACCATATCCAAATAAATAAATAGTGTGTGACGTTTCAGTAACAACGCTGTTACCGAAACGTCACACACTATTTATTTATTTGGTCTTATTACCTTGTGTTCAAATGTTTAAAATAATAAATCACAAATTTTGAGAGAAAGAGATCAAACACTTGTTTGAGAAAGGGCAAGACCCGAAAGCTCCCACAATAAATTTCTTACTTTAAAAACTTGCGGTAAGTCACTTATTTAATCTTGTATCAACATAGTATCAACATTTTTCCGTTCGCCATTACTCTTCATGTTTCACCTTTCCATACCTCATCCTCAAAGTTAGAAATGTCGCTATTTCTCTTTGAAAATAAATTTCGATTTTTATAAAAGAAACATTCGCGGTATAATTTCAATTTTCGTTTTACAATCATCAGCCGCGTTATATTGTATTTTAAATGTTACTTTAAGTATTAGTTACGAACGGAAAAATACGTCCAGGGTAGCCGAGTGGACAAGGCACCTGCCCGGTAAGCAGAAGGGTGTGGGTTCGATTCCCGCCCCTGGACCCTTTTTATTTTTCCGTTCGCCATTACTCTTCATGTTTCACCTTTCCATACCTCATCCTCAAAGTTAGAAATGTCGCTATTTCTCTTTGAAAATAAATTTCGATTTTTATAAAAGAAACATTCGCGGTATAATTTCAATTTTCGTTTTACAATCATCAGCCGCGTTATATTTTATATCAACATAGTATGTATATCCTGAAACTGCCAAAACTTCAAACTCTTGTTTACTTGATTTTTTCTCCCTCCCTCCCTTTTAGTTGTTTAAACTCCTGTTATTTTGAACTCTTGATAAATTGAAAATTTTCTCTGGTCCCTTGAGTTTCAAATTATCGAGATGCCACTAGTTTGTGGCGATGGTCAATAGATGACGTCCAGTTTTGACATCTATTTTAATGAAAGAGATACCCTATGCTTTTATAGATATATATAAAAAATAAAAATATAGACAGTAGCAATGTATTTCATTATTCGTTAAAAGTGCAAGTTTTTCAGATCTTTGTATTCCTTCCACAGGCTTCAGGTTGAGAGATAGAAAATATTGTATTCTCATGTGGAAAAAAATTGTAGAAAAGTGAAATTGTACTGGGATCAGGTTTATAAATTAAAAGAAAGGTATCTCCTGATTGTGAAATTAAAAGTTGATGATGGCTTCTGTCAGAATAAATGGAAGCCTCAAAAAGAACAGCTTTTTTTTTTATCATTGAGGTACAGCTTTCACCACACTGATGAGGAGGGTCAACAGCTTGAAATGTGTACATGGTTAGCTTTTCTTGATTAATCAAGAATGGGTATTTGGTCAATTCTGGAATAATTAAAAATCAATGATTAGTTGATATTTATTCTGACAGTTGGCGAAAGCCATCAGCAACTTTTAGAACTCCGTCTTTGCCTCTCCCAAGCCCAGATAAAAAAAGGAGGAGGGGGAGCAGTAACAAGCTCACTAAAAAAACCTGGGCTCAGCTGGCCCGGCTGATAGTACCCTGTAAGGGCTCCTAATCCAGGTATACAGGATGAATCTGTACTCCATGTTAGGAGCGGCTGCACATGGCGTCTGTTCCTCATGTCAGAGGCGGCCATTTCATATTGGAGCTAAGTCGGCCTATGACAAAGGCAGACGCATTCTACTTCACCCAGTCATAATGGTTGTCAAACAGACACCATCAAGGATCGCAACTTGATATCCTAATATGTGAGTGGAGATAAGAAAGAAGAAGCAACTTTTAGTTGCACGGTCAATTGTTGCAACTTTTTTTTTTTAAAGTTGCACGGTCAAAAAATGCTTTTATCTTACCCATTTATGGTAGTTGTATTTAATAGCAATTTTTGTCAATATAGGTCACCTGTGTGTGATGTTTCGGTATCTGCGTTGTTACCATCATCAGATAAAAGAAACGTCAAACACTATTAAATTCATTTGGATTAGGTCTTATTCTCATGTATCTATAATGTATAATCCAAATTATGCCTTATCATCCTTCCTTTTAATAAAAGAACCTGGATATGTGTGAGAAAAAAGGATGAAATAAAAATAATTTTAACGATTGCTCACATATGCAAACTAGTGACAATGACAATTAAACAACTTTATTGACATCTCGTCAATCTTTACACTCAAAGAGAGTTATAAGGTAATAATAATGGTAGGAATGAAGAGAGATATATACAATCGACGTAGCCCTCTCCGAGGGCACATCCGGATCAGGAGCTTAAAGCTGCCTTGAATCTAGACAGATCCCTGCCATTGTGCAAACTAGTGGAAATAGTGTTATACCCAGAAAAAAAAAACTAGTGGAATATTTAGTTAAACTAGGTAGTAATGTACAGGTGCTATTACCAAATATTAAAAATGTGTTGATTTTTAACAATTTATATAGGTATACAATTTGGATTATAGAAAACAAGTTAATAAGAACAAATCCAAATTTTTAAATATTTTTTTTATTATCCCTAGTACACATGGA
The DNA here is from genome assembly GCA_030710605.1 of Cordylochernes scorpioides. Lineage (NCBI taxonomy): Eukaryota > Metazoa > Arthropoda > Arachnida > Pseudoscorpiones > Chernetidae > Cordylochernes > Cordylochernes scorpioides. Next base: position 69,629,142 of record CP092880.1, read on the forward strand.
ACAGGCCATGATAATCATGGTGGGTAGTTAGCGACTGCTTTTACTGTTAGTGCACCACATGTCTACACATGTGAAAAGCAGTTCGACTTTACACTTACAAATATGCCAGAGCCCCATTTAGTTACTTGCACTCACTGGTGGGGTTGGACTTTTGCAAGAATCGGGGGCCATTGAAGCATTTTTTTTTTTTTTTTTTTAATTAGAAAAAGTGTCCAATGCGGGATTCGATCCTGGGTCTTAGCTGTTGAAAACCAATGGTTTGGACAACCCATCCACCGTCCCCCTATATAAATAGTGTGTGATGCTTCGGTAAAAATGCTGTTACCGAAATGTCACAAACTATTTATTTATTTAGATTTGGACTTATTACCTTATGTTTTATTCAATTTTTGGTTACTATATGGACAAATATTCTAATTTGATCGTTTTGCGATCATCACATGTAGCTCATTCAGTGACCTTCTGGTTGTTTTCTTGACCCCTTCTTGCCAGCTTGTTGCAGGTATTCTTTCTCCCCATACTACAGTACAATAAAACCTGTCTTGGGAGTTTACATTTAGTTCCAAGATAAGAAAGAAGAAGACATTTGGTTCCAAGATAAGAAAGAAGAAGAAGACATTTGGTTCCAAGATAAGAAAGAAGAAGAAGACATTTGGTTCCAAGATAAAGAAAGAAGAAGAAGACATTTGGTTCCAAGATAAGAAAGAAGAAGAAGACATTTGGTTCCAAGATAAAGAAAGAAGAAGAAGACATTTGGTTCCAAGATAAGAAAGAAGAAGACATTTGGTTCCAAGATAAGAAAGAAGAAGAAGACATTTGGTTCCAAGATAAGAAAGAAGAAGACATTTGGTTCCAAGATAAGAAAGAAGAAGAAGACATTTGGTTCCAAGATAAAGAAAGAAGAAGAAGACATTTGGTTCCAAGATAAGAAAGAAGAAGAAGACATTTGGTTCCAAGATAAGAAAGAAGAAGAAGACATTTGGTTCCAAGATAAGAAAGAAGAAGACATTTGGTTCCAAGATAAGAAAGAAGAAGAAGACATTTGGTTCCAAGATAAGAAAGAAGAAGAAGACATTTGGTTCCAAGATAAAGAAAGAAGAAGAAGACATTTGGTTCCAAGATATGAAAGAAGAAGAAGACATTTGGTTCCAAGATAAGAAAGAAGAAGAAGACATTTGGTTCCAAGATAAAGAAAGAAGAACAAGACATTTGGTTCCAAGATAAGAAGGAAGAAGAAGACATTTGGTTCCAAGATAAGAAAGAAGAAGAATACATTTGGTTCCAAGATAAGAAAGAAGAAGACATTTGGTTCCAAGATAAGAAAGAAGAAGAAGACATTTGGTTCCAAGATAAGAAAGAAGAAAACATTTGGTTCCAAGCAAAAATGCACACTCAAGATAGGTGTTATATCATATATGGTATCATATGGTACCTCAGTGAAAAATCAGCAGCAAGACCCAACTCAGACCTTGATTTCGACTCTTTCAAATGCATACAAAAAAGAAACATTCAAGAAAAAATACAGGAGTCAACATCCCATCATTGGTATCTGAACCAAAAGCCTGGAGCTATTCTAGAATGTGGGATGAACTCATAGTATTTCCAGGCTCAAAACTGACCATACAAGACTGCACCTCTTCCAGAATGGTGTTAAGACTTTCCCACAATGCATCATTTACAGGACCAGAGAGGCCTCATCAGACCACCTCTTGGAATGTATGGGAGCCTCAAGACAGGACTCCAACCCTACCAAGATTGTGAATCTGATCTATGAATATAGTCTCCATGACCTTGTACAATTATACAATGGGATAAAGTCCAACCCCACCAGCGAGTGCAAGTAACCAAATGGGGCTCTAGCACATTTGTAAGTGCAAAGTCGAATTGCTTTTCACATGTGGTGCACTTACAGTAAAAGCAGTCGCCTACTTCTACCCACCATGATTATCATGGCCTGTAGGGATAAGCAAAAAAAAAAAAATAATAATATTACAATGGCAAATATACCGCGAATGTTTCTTTTATAAAAATCGAAATTTATTTTCAAAGAGAAATAGCGACATTTCTAACTTTAAGGATGAAGTATGGAAAGGTGAAACATGAAGAGTAATGGCGAACGGAAAAATAAAAAGTGTCCAGGGGCGGGAATCGAACCCACACCCTTCACCCATACTCTTCATGTTTCACCTTTCCATACTTCATCCTTAAAGTTAGAAATGTCGCTACTTCTCTTTGAAAATAAATTTCGATTTTTATAAAAGAAACATTCGCGGTATATTTGCAATTTTCGTTTTACAATCATCAGCCGCGTTATATTGTATTTTAAATATTACAATGGGATAATAATTTTTTAAATGGTACCTCAGGGATTTTGGTCTAAAATGGGATTTGATATCTTAAATTAGGTAAATGTTAAAAATAATATTTTTACTTATCCCAAGTACATGTGGTGGAAGCCATGATAATCATGATGGATAGTTAGCGATAGCTTTTACTGTATGTCTTTATTAATAAGGCACATTTTGGATTATAGATTAGAAGCATAATGTAATAAATCCAATCTAAATAAATAGTGTGCAAAGTTTCAGTTTTGTTACCAAAATGTCACACACTATTTATTTGTATTTGGTCTTATTACCTTGTAGTTCTAATCTATAATCCAAATTGTGTACTTTATCATTTTTGATAAGACTTTAATGAACCTAAGAATTTATTCTTCCTTTCATCTGAAGAAAATGAATTCCAAAGAGAATATCTCAATGTTGATGCTAAGCCATTACTTAAGGATTCTATTTTAAAGAATTCAGGATTTAGATTCAGTACTTTTGTCTGTTGATGGTAACAATGCTGTTACAGTGACATTACACACTATTTATTTATATTTGGTCTTATTACCTTGTAGTTCTAATCTATAATCCGAAATTGTGCCTTATAATTTTAGATAACACTTTAATGGACCTAGAAGTTATTCTTCCTATCATCTGAAGAAAATGAATTCCAAAGAGAATATCTCAATGTTGATGCTAAACCATCATTTGAAGATTCTATTTTAAAGAATTCAGGATTTAGATTCAGTACTTTTGTCTGTTGATGGTAACAATGCTGTTACAGTGACATTACACACTATTTATTTATATTTGGTCTTATTACCTTGTAGTTCTAATCTATAATCCGAAATTGTGCCTTATAATTTTAGATAACACTTTAATGGACCTAGAAGTTATTCTTCCTATCATCTGAAGAAAATGAATTCCAAAGAGAATATCTCAATGTTGATGCTAAACCATCATTTGAAGATTCTATTTTAAAGAATTCAGGATTTAGATTCAGTACTTTTGTCTGTTGATGGTAACAATGCTGTTACAGTGACATTACACACTATTTATTTATATTTGGTCTTATTACCTTGTAGTTCTAATCTATAATCCGAAATTGTGCCTTATAATTTTAGATAACACTTTAATGGACCTAGAAGTTATTCTTCCTATCATCTGAAGAAAATGAATTCCAAAGAGAATATCTCAATGTTGATGCTAAACCATCATTTGAAGATTCTATTTTAAAGAATTCAGGATTTAGATTCAGTACTTTTGTCTGTTGATGGTAACAATGCTGTTACAGTGACATTACACACTATTTATTTATATTTGGTCTTATTACCTTGTAGTTCTAATCTATAATCCGAAATTGTGCCTTATAATTTTAGATAACACTTTAATGGACCTAGAAGTTATTCTTCCTATCATCTGAAGAAAATGAATTCCAAAGAGAATATCTCAATGTTGATGCTAAGCCATTACTTAAGGATTCTATTTTAAAGAATTCAGGATTTAGATTCAGTACTATTGTCTGATGAGGGTAACAATGCTGTTACAGTAACATTACACATTATTTATTTGGATTTGGTCTTATTACCTTGTGTGTCTAGACATGTAGAAATCAGGTAGACTTTAGCTTTTACAAGAGAGTCCTGTTTGGTTATTTGCATTCCCTGATGAGGGTTGGACTTGTAAAAGTATTGGGAGCCATTAAAGGAAAAAAAAAAATCCAAAAAAGTGGATCTAATCCTAAGTACAGTTAAACCTGTCTATAGCGCTCACCTCTAAATAGCGCCTTCTTCTCTATAGCGCCCAATTTTAAATACGTAGTACGATGCAATTTACATTAAAAGTGACCTGTCTATAGCACCGCCTTTCTATAGAACCCTATTTTGGTGAGTCCCAATAGGGGGCTCTATAGACAGGTTTAACTGTATTTGTTTGTTGAAAATCAATAAGTGTATGCTGTTCCTTTACCAACCACTTTATATATTATTTTAATCTATGTTAATTTTATACACAGTGTGTGACATTTTGGTAACAATGTTGTTACCATTCAGTACTTTCTTTTTTTTTTTATTATCCCTAGTACACGTGGTACAGGCCATGATAATCATGGTGGGTAGAAGTAGGCTTTTACTGTAAGTACACCACATGTCTACACATGCGAAAAGCAGTTAGACTTTGCACTTACAAATATGCCAGAGCCCCGTTTGGTTACTTGCACTCGCTGGTGGGGCTGAACTTTTGCAAGAATCGGGGGCTATTGGAGGATTTTTTTTTAAACAGAAAAAAGTGTCCAATGCGGGAATCGAACCCGGGTCGTAGTGGTTGAAAACCCAACGGTTTAGACCATCCTTCCACCGGGTACTTTCTTATGATGACAACTGAATGCTATTACAGAAATATCACACACAGGGTGTTATACTGATAAGGCACAATTTGGATTATAGATTATAAACATAAGGAAATAAGACCAAATCCAAATAAATTAATAGTGTGTGACGTTTCGGTAACAGCATTGTCACCATCTTCAGTACTCATTCAGTACTTTTGTCTGAAGATGGTAACAACGCTGTTACCAAAACATCACACACTATTTATTTGGATTTGGTCTTATTACAGGGTGTTATACTGTATATAATGTCACTCTCTATTTGTTTGTTTGGATTTGCTATGATTATCTTGTGTTTCTAATCTTAACTGACTATAATTCAACTTAATTCAACTGAAAGCTCTGAACCGATGTAGTATGTAAATAAAGAAGTTGGACTGTGTATATGATAATATTGTAATATAGAAAATAAGGAAAGATACATTTCAGAATTACACGGCAATTTATTTAATGTAAAACTAATACAATAGCAGAAAAACAATGTGAGAAAATATTGCAGTGTATCAAAATACAAATATCAGAATAAAAAAACATTTTCATAGAATAAACACAAGGTAATTTGACCAAATCCAAATAAATAAATAGTGTGTGATGTTTCCGTAACAGTGTTGTTACCATCTTCAGAAAAAAAGTACTGAATGAGAAATTTTACCACAGCATGGTTTATCTTGTTTACACACTTGATAACAGTAACTATTTAAACCATGCTGTGGTAAAATTTCTCATTCAGTACTTTTGTCTGAAGATGGTAACAACGCTGTTACCGAAACGTCACACACTATTTATTTATTTGGATTTGGTCTTATTACCTTGTGTTTATAATCTGTAATCATCCAAATTGTGCATTATCATTTTCATAGAATAATATTCTACAATATTTAGTTGTATAACGCAAGTATTTTACATAAAACTATTTTTATCTATGGAAAAAAGTTTTATATATATTGTCATTTGATGTTTAAAAATAAAATACAAACACATCACTTAAATTTTTTTAAAAAGGCAGATTTATTCAAATATAAAAGCATGACATTTTCTTGGTATCTCTTTTAAAAAGATCATACTAGATATAAAAGAAATTTACATACAGGCCATCATCTATACACAAGAAATAAAAATAGTAATTTGGTAAGTTTCTTTTTACAAATAATATAAATCTTTACTGTTCTTACTGTGATGGGAAAAAAAAATAAGTCCTCTCACTATTTTTCATTGCAGTATAGTTTGACAGTAGAAGTTTGGTTTATTTTTAAAGGAAATTTTAATACTTATTGATTTTATTTCTTGTAGATTTCGTTTATAAAAAGAATGACAGTGGGTTACCGAAACATTGGAAATAAAATATAAAAAGGTTTTATTATTATACAGTAGAACTACCTCCCTGTAAAGGACACCTAATTACAGAGCCAAAGTGTCCTTTAGGGAGAGATATCTTAACTCCGCCTTTGCCGGTCCCAAGCCCGGATGAAAAAGGAGGAGGGGGAGCAGTAACAAGCTCACTAAAAAACCTGGGTTCAGCTGGCCCGGCTGATAGTACCCTGTAAGGGCTCCAAATCCAGGGATACAGGATGAGCAGCGTTTGTACTCCATGTTAGGAGCAGCTGTACATGACGTCTGTTCCTCATGTCAGAGGCGGCCATTTCTTTTGGAGCTAAGTCGGCCTGCCACTGAGTAGTGCTCCCAGTCTTAATGACAAAGGCAGACACATTCTACTTCACCCAGTCATGATGGTTGTCAAACAGACACCATCAAGGGTCACAACTTGATACCCTAATATGATTGAGTGGAGATAAGAAAGAAGAAGAAGAGATGTCTTCTTACTGGAGAGTTGTTAAATAGTAAAAATGGTAATTTTGCAAATTAAAACTGTCCTTTATAGAGAGGTGTACTCTAGCATGAGTGTCCTCTCATTAAGGTTTTACTGTATTCGTTTAAAGTTCAAAATCAAATAAGTAAATTATATTTCATTAACTTTCAATTGAAGACCTGTTATTGAAAGGTTATGTATAAATTACTTATTTGGTCTTGTTACCTTTGGATTCATAAAGAAATATAAGAAAAAAAGAAAATATATATATCAATCATTCTTTAATTTGTAAAATATTTTGTCTCTAAATGCAAATATAATATACACCTATCCCCCGATTTACACGGTACTTGTTTTACAGGTTTTCGCTTTTACACAGTTTTCCAAATAAGTTTTTTTTTTTTATCGCACTATACAAAATGCTACTGTGATTGAACACATGCGGTGTGTACACATCTCACGAGGAATCCCGAGCTTATGTCCTGACTTGCTGCACACGCACACTGTGTCTGTATTTCTAATTTTTTTAAAATTTTAAATTTCGATTTACACATTTTTCTCAGGAACGTATCTACAGTGTAAATCGGGGGATAGGTGTTTTTATAAAACATAAATGTTAAAAGGCAAATAAAGTATGACTATATAAAATAAAACTCATTGTTAAAAAGAACAAAAAAACAACGTGACTATATTATAATGGGAAATATATATATATAAATAGATATTCAACAATCGTAAATATGTAAAAAGGGAGAAGATTTTACACTTGTTCTAATTCAATTAACACTCCAGAACAATCTTTTGGATGAAGGAAAATCACTGGTTTTCCATGAGCACCAATTTTTGGCTTCTCACTGAGTAGTTTTATCCCTTGTTTTTTGATATCTTCAATGGCTGCTTCTATGTTATCTACCTCCAAACAAATATGGTGCATTCCACCCATTGAATTCTTCTTGAGAAAATTTTCAATTGGACTTTTCTCACCCAATGGATGCAAAAGTTCAATTTTTGATGAGCCGCCCGGTTCAACAAATACTGTTGATACGCCATGTTCTTTCTGTTCTTCTGGTTTACTCGTTTTGATTTTCAAAATGTTGCTAAAAAAGGAGCTGCTTTTATCCATATCTGGAACTGCGATTGCAATATGATTAATATTTAATACGCGCCACGTCGACTTGTTGGTAATATTTGTAAGACGGACGCCATTTTGAGGTGTAAGTATTTGTTTAAATAATCTTGGCACCATAAATATACCCATTCTCGATAGCATTTGGAGATTTAAATGTCTAATTTCTTTTAAAATAAAAAAGGTTAAATGATTGCTTGTATTCGACTGTGTTACACGATATCGTTTAAAATAATTTTAAAGAAAAAGAAAAAAAAACTTGAGAACTTTGAAAATTATCAAGTTATAGCAATCAATTTGGTGTTAACAAATGTAAACAAAGTAAATATGTAAACAAATATAGTCCGTTTAATTTTTTTTTCACAGAGTCATTTTTATTATTACTTTTTTTAAAAATATTTTAGTGACCAGAAAATATTATTACTTTAAGAAAAAAATCATTTCCTGATCGTGCTACCGAGAGAAGATATTTTTTCTTAATTTATTAACCTCATTCCAGTAAAATTATATTTTTACTATTTTTCATATTATTTCCTTGATTAAAAAAATAATAATTTCAAATTTATTATTTTCACACACACACACACACACACAAATATATTTTAGGTAAAATTCTTCGTTTTGTTTATTGCTAGAATTAGTTTGAGTTATAGATTTTTCTATGCCTTAAAATAGTTATTTTTAGATATCAATTATATTTATTTTAACATTTTAAAATATGCCTTTATAAAAAATTGTTGATTTTAGATATTTAAAACTGACAAAAATTCATACATTTTTCGTTTCGCCTTATTGTTTTAATTTATGAATAATTTTTAACTATGTGACTATATAAATTTCTATCTGTTTTATAAACAAAATATATCAAAGTTTACAGCCTGAAGGAACTGGTGGAATATAATGACACTTGACATGAATATACAGGCTATAACATAGACCAAATTATTGAAAATGTGCCGTATTTAATTATTTTTAGATGATTGCATCAAAATTTTAATTATTGAATATTCCCTATAAGATGTTAATATGAGCCAATTTCCATTTTTTCTTCAACTTCTCCTGGGAATAAATATTTCTATTTTCACTAGTGTAGTGTATTGTGCAAAATATTTATTATTTTATGTACTAATTAACAATTTTAATAATTTCTTTTGCTACTTTATTTACTTTCCTCTTTGCCTCTCTGGTATATTTTATAAATTATAATTTAGTCTTTATATATATAAAATTCCGTGCCATTCTGATGTTTGTCTTTCCTATAATTTTCTACTTGACGATATGTTGTTTCTTATCCCCTTGGGTAATTTACGAATTCACACGAATTCAATGAGAATCTCATGGAATGGGGTGTAGGGGTGCAGCTTTCGTTGATCATGGCACCATGATCCAGGCACACTTTGGTGAAAGTCTGACTTTGCCTGTAGTTTGAGGACATTCTTAACATGGAAGCAGACGCTCTTGACAATATGATACAAAGAAGTATACATTTTTAATGGAAAAAGTCTTAAGTTTTTTAAAATTTTAATATATATCATAATATATATATATGAAATTGAACCACATATAGGTAACCCAGGCTCCTGTTGCGTATCAACGAAATTGATCTTTATTCGCGTCTTATACATTTAAAAAAATCCCTACAACCTACAAGGTAATCTGCCCCCTTGAATTAAAAAAACTACATTAACATGAAACTTTTCATACTATAATGAACTCCTCTCTGGATAAGATTTAACAAATAATAACAGACATCAATATATTGATATACAATAACTGATAAAATTCCTAGATATGACAATCTTCTACACTCTAAAAAAAAAAAAAAAACGAAATTGCAGAACACACTTCACAATTGAAAGTGTAGCGACACTAATTATATTTATATTTGCACGGGTTTTATGGTATATGATCAAAATGTACATCTATCTAGAATATATCAGTGATAATTATTTTTAAAGCAGTATAAAAATATATTTTTCAACTTTGTAAAAGATCATTTTTAGTTTAGTTTCAATATAAAAAAAAAAAAAAAAAACAATATGGTAGTTGGCGATCTATGGATACGCTCCAGGAACCTGGTTTATCATGTTTATGAAAACAGTTTTGATGAAATAAAAGTGGATTTTAAATTGTAAACCTAGTTCTACAAAATTATTTTATGTTGACTGTTAATGAATCTAGCACCCACATAAGCATTTCATTTAATGATTAAGGGTCTAAAAGCTATTTAGATTATGTTAAAATTCTCCTTATTGGTTCACACAGAGACTTACCAGGTTGGAGTGTTTCAGCCTTGGCAACACTGTGGAAGCCCCTCTGGTGACTGATGCCAGAGACAGTGACTGTCACCTCCACTGGACCTGTGGTATTCCATACCGATACTGCCACAGAGTAGTCTCGATCTGGTCTTAAGGTAGCGGGCAACAGTGCTGTGTACTGAGGCGCTCTGCACACCAGGTAATTATTGGCTTTTGGTTGAAGAAATATTGGGTATCTAGAAATCGTGATTTCTAGAGAGATTGAGAAACCTTTTATTAAGTAAACATTTATACTCATGAACAAAACTTAAGGACATTGTACCTTTTAGCATGTATATCGGGATTTAGACAATAACTCTGAAAGATATTTGATATACAAAGACCTATAATGATTCAATATAAAATTGTTAAAAGCGTTTTTAAAAAACTACAAATATTTCTCACAATCAGTAGTTTTTTTTTAAACAGTGACCTTTATTGAAGACAACACGAGATAACCAAGTGTAACCAAAATTGCCTCTGTTTCCTTGTAAAAAAAAAACGAACAACTGGAGACCTCAAAGACTTTCCATTTCCTTAATTTTTTTCCATGGGTGAATATTACACTTCATAAAATAAATAAAGATAAAATTAAAGGAGCGAGACAACTCATTATTAAAAACGAATGCGAAAACAGGATGAGCTTTCAGAAGAGTCTACTTAATCTATAGCTAAGTAGGATAGTATGACACTCTTTATAACAAACATGATTTTATTACCTTTTAATGAAAGCTTCATAATGACTATATTATCGATTTAAGGCCAATAAAAGTGGGATCATAAATTTCTATTCTTGAATAGGTTTGACCTTAAACTGGACATTTTAGAATAATCATCATTGATGATTTCAAAGGGGGATTATGAGCTATCGACTGATACTAGATTTCCTGCCAAGTTTTGAGAGAACGCTATGGTGTAGTATTGGTCTCCATATAGAACCAATATTGAATTAAGAAGCAATATTAAAAAAAACATATACCTTCTACTGTCCTTAACCACTATGAAAAAAAATTTTGATGGAACCTTAATGCTTTCTCTATTGATACTTAATCCAGTTCCATCTCAAAAATAACGTTATTAGGCACCACTCTAATAGAGAAACCCAGGTATCATCATGTTTACAACAACAACGACAAACGGTATAAGGTGATTTGGACTTCAAAAATATCAGAATACCCAGTTTTTACCAAATTTCCAACACACACACACACACACACAACTTAACTGTTAAAAATCTGAGAAAAACTTAAAAACTATCTAAGATTAAACTGTTAAGACTATTTTCCCACCTGACATTACTAAGGCATACCAATATTTCGCTTCTGAAGTGGTGGTGGTGTCTTGTCCATGGAGCAGATTAGATAGGTCCAAGCACCCTGATCACAATACCGGCCAACTGAGGTTGTGGTGTCTTGTCCATGGAGCAGATCAGATCGGTCCGTGCACCCTGATCACGATACCGGCCAACAAAGGTGCCTTGTCCGTATGGATGTCCTCTTCTGGATTGATGTCTGCCATATAGAGGACTGGATAAAAGTAGTGATATTGATTTATAAAAGCGTTTTACTAGCCTTCCATTAACGCATGATACCTATTCCGATAGATAACGAAAGCCAAAATTACGAAACAGCTGAGAGTGTTTACCATTGATGAACCAGGCCCTTCTAATATATTTCTACCGCAGAAAAGACAGTAGGAAGTTGTGTTTAACGCTAAATACAGTATAATCTCTTACAATCAACCGACGAGAAAATTCAACGCACTTACTTAAATTCAACCATTTTTTTAAATAACCATTTCCATATCTCCAATTACCCACACTTTAGCTCAATCTACTTCAACCGTTTTTTTTTCGAATCCCTTAATTAGACTATTTACATTTAATTGGTTATATAAGATTATGTCTCCCAAAAGTAGTCGATGGATGAGTGGGTAACACGCTCGATTCCCGACAGTCATGAACCGGGATTGAATCCCGCGTTAAAATTTTGTTTAATATCTGAATAACCTTCACTTATTATTCACTGTTTCAATTATCATAAACTAGGTTGCTCTTGTTGAGCGATACCTATTAATGTGATTTGAACCAGGATGTCCCAAAAGTTCGTGTTTTTCTTAAAAAGTTGTTTTTCTTATTACTTGGCGAATATTATTATTACGGCGAATATAATACATAATACAATTACTTTATACATAATACAAAGACATTATGTAGAGAACAACATTTTGATTATCATTACTATATTGCGTTAATATAAAAGAACAAAAAGGAGCTTCTTGTGTAGATCATGTTTATACCGTTAGCTTTCGAACGACATCAACAACGGGCGTCAACACGCCCGTTGAAGAAAGATTTCGTTCGAAACCTAACGGAATGAACATGTTCTACAAAAGAAGCTCCTTTTTGTTATTCTATATTATATCTCAATATAACTGTGGGAGATGGTTGCGTGATGTGTTGGTGTGGCTTGTGGAAAGGCCGCTGATAAAATTATATTTAAAATTGATTTATTTAAAGCCAGAAATATATAAAGAGAAAAGAAGTAACGGTTGTTGTAACGGCCGTTGGGATCAAGCCTTCTTGTTTACCGCCAGTGGCCAGCAAAAGTGTCGGATGACGCCCGCGCATGCGTAGTGACGTGTTCCCTCAGCACGCGCTTGCCGAGGCATAGTGCGGCCGCCATTCTTCCGCCCGTATGTGTTTTGAAGCTTTGTCCCAGTTCGCGCTTGCTGAAGCAAAGTGTGGTCGCCACATAACAAAGACATTATACATAACGGCGAATAATATTTGTATTTCATGTTTATGCATGTGTTTACGAACTTTTAGGACAACCATGTAAATTAACAGAGAGACATGAGAATTCAACACCTACTTATACTAAAAAGTCATACCTGGGTCATTCTCTCTGTGAAATAAAGACAATTCACAGATCCATATGTATGTCTTTTATATATTTATTTTATTGATTAGATCGCTGTTTAATTGAAAGCCTCTTAAAAGTTTTGACAACAAAATGTTCTAAAAATGTTCACTGGCAGTTAGTGTTACAATGAATTGATAATCAGCTTAAAAAACCGACTATAATTCAACACTAACTTTAATTCGACCAAAGATATTCTGATATCTTGAACGTGTTGAATTAACGCAGTTAGACTGTAGTTTCAATTATTATATACAAATGATACGCTATTTCTTTTATACATCAGGGTCTCCTATGAGAGACCAGAGCTTGAAAAACACGGCAAACCCGGTTTATTTTGGAAGATTTCTCTTATCAGAGAGTGTTTTTGTTGAAAGGCTCGTCGTAATGACTTCACCTAACATAATAGATTCTCTAATTAGAGGATACTTCTAGAAGAGACCAGGTTTACATTCACAGTCTTAAGCAAACGGAAAGTCTTTGATGTCGCTTTTATTTTACTTTCATTAGTGAAGAGTGTATTGTGAAAGGATTGTTGTATATACGTACACTCATGGACAAAACTTAAGGAAGTTTTATATTTTGATATTGCCAGTTGTCTGTTTTTTTTTTTTTTTTTGAGGAGACAGAGGCAAATTTTATTCACACTTGGTTATCTCTCGTGTCTTCAATAAAGGTCACTGTAATATCTTTCAGAGTTATTGTCCTGATATACATGCTAAAAGGTACAACTTCCTTATGTTTTGTTCATGAGTGTATACACACTTGGTTATCTCGCATGTCTTCAATAATGGTCACTGTAATATCTTTCAGAGTTATTGTCCCGATATACATGCTAAAAGGTAAAACTTCCTTAAGTTTTGTCCATGAGTGTATACACACTTGCTTATCTCGTGTGTCTTCAATAAAGGTCACTGTAATATCTTTCAAAGTTATTGTCTGAATATCGATATACAAGTGTAGTTGTATCTGTTACAAGTATACTTGTATATGCTAAAAGGTATAACTTTCTTAAGTTTTTTTCATGTGTGTAGATTATGGTTTCTCTCTTAGGAATCACTATTGTGTTTAACTGTATTTTTTGGCGTATTCTCAATATTACATGGATTCTACAAGTAAAAAAATATTTACTTACCCTGTTACGACCGTAGCCCAGAAGAGTAAGGTGAAAGCTCCCAAGAACCACATAGTACTATCATTGGTGCATCTGAAACATTTTAGGCACAATTAGAAATATATTTACAATATTGAGTTAACTAAAAATTTCACTACACGCTGTTTTTCTTTTTTTTTTCCCCCAAAATAAACCCCTCAAATTCCACACAATTAACTTAAACACACACACACATATACAGGCATACAGCTTTATTAAGACCACCGGTCTTATACAGATTCACCACAGGAAGGAAGCATAGATAGAGCTCCTATACTCCAGGCAGCACAGAACCAAACAACAGCCTCCAGGGTTTATACAGATTCACCACAGGAAAGAAGCATAGATGGAGCTCCTATACTCCAGGCAGCACAGAACCAAACAACAGCCTCCAGGGTCTTATACAGATTCACCGCAGGAAGGAAGCATAGATGGAGCTCCTATACTCCAGTCAGCACAGCACCCAACAACAGCCTCCAGGGTCTTATACAGATTCACCACAGGAAGGAAGCATAGATAGAGCTCCTATACTCCAGGCAGCACAGAACCCAACAACAGCCTCCAGGGTCTTATACAGATACACCACAGGAAGGAAGCATAGATAGAGCTCCTATACTCCAGGCAGCACAGAACCCAACAACAGCCTCCAGGGTCTTATACAGATACACCACAGGAAGGAAGCATAGATAGAGCTCCTATACTCCAGGCAGCACAGAACCCAACAACAGCCTCCAGGGTCTTATACAGATTCACCACAGGAAGGAAGCATAGATAGAGCTCCTATACTCCAGGCAGCACAGAACCAAACAACAGCCTCCAGGGTCTTATACAGATTCATCGCAGGAAGGAAGCATAGATAGAGCTCCTATACTCCAGGCAGCACAGAACCCAACAACAGCCTCCAGGGTCTTATACAGATTTACCACAGGAAGGAAGCATAGATAGAGCTCCTATACTCCAGGCAGCACAGAACCCAACAACAGCCTCCAGGGTCTTATACAGATTCACCATAGGAAGGAAGCATAGATGGAGCTCCTGTATTCCAGGCAGCACAGAAGCCAACCTCCAGGTCCGACGCATCAGTTAAAAATAAAAAAATAATTTTATGCATAATAAGACGACATTGGGGTTGCTTGAGTGTTATAACAATTTAATACAAATTTTAACTTATCGTGTTTTTTTTTATTTATGATCTTTCTTTTTGTTATTATCGTACCATTTGAGTGTACGTGTTTCTGTGTGTTAAGTTGCTTTCATTTTAGTCCCTTGTACTTATTACTTTTGTGTGTAAACCTGCAAAAAAAGTTATATTTTGTGGTGGTGGTGGTGCTTATCTCCATAGTTAAACCAATTCCCGAAGTCCACTTCTCTCTAATTTTGCGATGATTATATTTTTTCCATATTTGTATTTATTACGATAAATGGTGTGAAGAAAAGTCTGGTAAACGTTTCACAAAAAATATTCGGTATGGGAATTTTGCAATGATGATTCTTTTGTAGGCTGTTGCAAGGATTTAAATCAGATCACTAAATAACAGAAAGGAGAGGGTAAAATTCTCCTTTAAACTAACTTTATTTAAAACATGTTAAGAGGTTCACGGCCACGTTATGGCAGATCTAGCGCTCTGGCATAGAGATCTAGATCCAACTTGCCCTTACTGCCGGGAAGAGTCACAGATTGTGGATCACCTCCTCTTCTCTTGTTCAGATTTTATGCTACACAGGCTACAGACAGCCCTTCTGCTTGGAGTACAAGACTTCAGCCCGACAGCCCTGCCCCATACTTCCTGACTCCCTGCCGGCCTGGAACTACCTGGTTACCTGGTTCACCTCAGCAATCTGCCCCCCCCCCTCCCATGACTAGAGTTCTCCTCTAGACTGTAGCTGTACAGCCCGGGCAGTTGGCGATCTACGCTCCAGGAGCCCAGGTTACCTCTATTTTCTCTCTCAGGATGACACAGCAATTTACTCAAGGCAAGAACAAACTATGAATGATAAACAAAAGATAAGGAAAGAGGGAAGACAAACTTCAGGACGGACCCCCCATGACTAGAGTTCTAGACTGTAGCTGTACAGCCCGGGTAGTTGGCGATTTACGCTCCAGGAGCCCAGGTTACCTCTATTTTCTCTCTCAGGATGACACAGCAATTTACTCAAGGCAAGAACAAACTATGAATGATAAACAAAAGATAAGGAAAGAGGGAAGACAAACTTCAGGACGGACCCCCCATGACTAGAGTTCTAGACTGTAGCTGTACAGCCCGGGTAGTTGGCGATTTACGCTCCAGGAGCCCAGGTTACCTCTATTTTCTCTCTCAGGATGACACAGCAATTTACTCAAGGCAAGAACAAACTATGAATGATAAACAAAAGATAAGGAAAGAGGGAAGACAAACTTCAGGACGGACCCCCCATGACTAGAGTTCTAGACTGTAGCTGTACAGCCCGGGTAGTTGGCGATTTACGCTCCAGGAGCCCAGGTTACCTCTATTTTCTCTCTCAGGATGACACAGCAATTTACTCAAGGCAAGAACAAACTATGAATGATAAACAAAAGATAAGGAAAGAGGGAAGACAAACTTCAGGACGGACCCCCCATGACTAGACTTCTAGACTGTAGCTGTACAGCCCGGGTAGTTGGCGATTTACGCTCCAGGAGCCCAGGTTACCTCTATTTTCTCTCTCAGGATGACACAGCAATTTATTCAAGGCAAGAACAAACTATGAATGATAAACAAAAGATAAGGAAAGAGGGAAGACAAACTTCAGGACGGACCCCCCATGACTAGAGTTCTAGACTGTAGCTGTACAGCCCGGGTAGTTGGCGATTTACGCTCCAGGAGCCCAGGTTACCTCTATTTTCTCTCTCATGTTAAGAGGACAGAGGAAAACACACCAAACTGGTTAGTAGACAGGCTGTGCGCTAATCCTTTGTCACCGGGTGGCACAGCTGGGATTTGTTTGTTTGCTGTCAAACATCCCGAAGTGGATCTCCATTAATCCACATATGAAGTAAACCATTAGCAATATTCAGTTTCAAAATAAAGAGAGGGTTTTATACTTATCACCAACGATACATTTTTTTTAAATATAAATACCTAAAACCTAAAAAAAAAAAAGGTATTAAAATGTTAGATTTATTTCTTATGATGCACTAGCGCGCCATCTGTTATCAAAATTCGAAACTATTATAGACGCGTATGATTCTTTTTTTTTTTTAAATAAAACAATTTCTTTTTTCAATTTTCAATTATATATTTATAACTAGCGGACGTACCCGGCTTCGCCCGGGTTTTACCCGAGTAAAGGTTTGTCTAACGAATCTCTCGATAAAGTGAACATTTTTTCCCGGTCCCTTGAAAAATACTCGATAAGTTGAATAAAATCATTATTAATTGGTTCCCTCGTTAATTGGAAGTTAAAGGAATAGTATCTTGCCTTGGAATTGTATCATTATTCTTGTCTCAAATAAATTGCCGTGTCAT
Source organism: Cordylochernes scorpioides (assembly GCA_030710605.1). Classification (NCBI taxonomy): domain Eukaryota; kingdom Metazoa; phylum Arthropoda; class Arachnida; order Pseudoscorpiones; family Chernetidae; genus Cordylochernes; species Cordylochernes scorpioides. Next base: position 69,646,644 of record CP092880.1, read on the forward strand.
CCTGAATTTTGTCTTTCCTAATTTTCTACATTACAAAATCATCGTATCATCATGATAATATTTAGAGCAGATTGTTGAATTATAACAGATAAATTAGAATATTTATCTTGATTATTTTTAGGCGAAAAGTTATTTCAAAAATTTTATTTGCTAGAAACCTTCCCAGTACTATACTAAACAACTTCCCAAAGTTTCATGGCGTTCCAATGAGTGGTTTGGTCAGGCATAAAGGACAGACACACACACACATACATTCATTTATATATATATAGATATAGATTATATGTAATTCTGCTGTCCTCAAAACTTATGTCCATAATTTATCTAAAATACCCATTCCAAGAGTCTAGCATCAGTATAACTATAAAAGGAAGTTCCAAAAATGTAATATAACAGCGGTATGGTAGATTAAACTAGCGAAACCGCTGGGAGGGTTCACCACTGATGAGCCAGACCCTCCCATTAATTTTTCCATTGCAGTAAGGGCAGTAGAAATTGTTTTATTTAAAAAAAAAAGAATCTTACGTGATTCTAATAGATTTAGTTCTATTTCCACTGTGGAGTTTTCTGATTTAATTTCTTCATTTACAACTACGCGGTGTTGGAGGGATGAAACAATTTCACCCAGTTCCACAGAACAATGGAGCACCCAACAATGCCTTCTAAAAGAAAGTAGGGTTACAATTAACCTTTGTCCTTCAACAATGGGGAAATGTTGATAACCCGCTTCCTGGTGTCACATTATAGAAACTCTTTTTCAGACATTTTTTACCGTTTTAATGTGGATAATGTGAATTTTT
>CP092880.1:69647543-69669059 GCA_030710605.1 Cordylochernes scorpioides
TTTACATTGCCTGATGAGGGTTGGACTTGTAAAAGCATTGGAAGCCATTAAAGCAGAAAAAAATTACTAAAAAGTGGATCTAATCCTAAGTACAGTTAAACCTGTCTATAGCGCTCCCCTCTAAATAGCGCCCCCCTCTCTATAGCGCTCGATTTTTAAATACGTAGTACGATGCGATTTACATTAAAAGTGACCTGTCTATAGCACCCTATTTTGGTGAGTCCCAAGAGGGGACGCTATAGAGAGGTTTAACTATAGTTGTTTGTTGAAAATCAATAAGTGTATGCTGTTCCTTTACCAACCACTTTATATATTGTTTTAATCTATGTTAATTTTATACACAGTGTGTGACATTTTGGTAACAATGTTGTTACCATTCAGTACTTTCTTTTTTTTTTTTTATTATCCCTAGTACACGTGGTACAGGCCATGATAATCATGTTAGCAACCACTTTTACTGTAAGTACACCACATTGTCTACACATGTAAAAAGCAGTTTGACTTTGCACTTACAAATGTGCCAAAGCCTGTTTGGTTATTTGCACTCGCTGGTGGGGTTAGACTTTTGCAAGAATCGGGAGCCATTGGAGCATTTTTTTTTTAAATCAGAAAAAAAAAAAAAGAGTCCAATGCGGGATTCAATCCCGGGTTGTAGTGGTCGAAAACCAACGGTTTAGACCATCCTTCCACCGACCCCCATGCAAATTATATACAGTATAACACTGTATATGATGTTTTGGTAACAGTATGGTTACCATTCAGTACTTTTTTCTTATGATGATAACCGAATACTGTTACCAAAATGTCACACACTGTTTATTTGTATTTGCTCTTATTACCTTGTGTTTCTAATCTTAAATGACTATAATCCAACATCAACTTTAATTCAACTGAAAGCTCTGAACCCATGTAGTATGTAATTAAAGAAGTTGGGCTGTGTGTATATGATAATACAGTAGAACTACCTCTCTATAAAGGACAATACCTAGTTACAGAGCCAAAGTGTCCTTTAGGGAGAGATGTCCTCTTACCAGAGAGTTGCTAAATAGCAAAAAAATGGTAGTTTTGGTGATGAAAACTGTTCTTTGTAGAGAGGTGTTTCTCTATCGCGAGTGTCCTCTCATGGAGTATATGTTCTACTGTATTGGCAATGAAAACTGTCCTTTATAGAGAGGTGTCCCATAGTGCGAGTATCCTCTCATGGAGTATGTTCTATTGTGATTAACAGTATAAAAGTAGTATTTTATATAAAACTAATTTTTTATCTAAGGAAAAGGTTTTTTTTTAATATTATAATTGATACAGTGTTTGAAAATGAAATACACGCACATCACTTGAATTTAAAAAAAGGCAAATTTATTCAGGTAGAAAATCATGATATTTTCTTGGCATCTCTTTTAAAAGGAACAAGCTACGTATACAAAAATTTACACACAGGTCATCTATATATAAAAAAGGAAAACATTTTAAACCTAAAACTGTCCTTACTGCGATGAAAAATATATTAGGAGGGCTTGGCTCATCAGTAATGAACCCTTCCAGCAGTTCCGCCAATTTAATCTACCAGATCGCTTCTCTTAGAGCTCTAATACTGTATTGAATCATTCTGCTTATATATGCTACACTGAAGGACGTATTGCTTTCCAAAATATCAGCAAACAAATCTAAGGCAATAGCTTACTATAAATTTTTTAGATCATCATTATGTAAGGACCAGTCAACAAGTGAATGACTTTGAGACGAAGAGTAAAGCCAGTTCAATTTCTATGTAAATAACACAAGATGATTATTACCTTACCCAATTGGGAGAATCTGTATGGGGCATGTTCCTAATAAAGGCTTTGTGTGTGTGTGTGTGTGTGCTATACTGAAGGATGGAATCTTAGAAATGGTATTTAAGTAAACTATGGACATAAGCTTTTAGGATAGTATAATTACATATAAGTATTTGTATCAAGCAATGTTCTTCCGTAAGCAATTTTTCATCGCAGTAATGACAGTAGAAGTGTGTTTTATGTTTAAAAGAAACTTGTGTGCTTAAATGTTTTATTTTTTTATCAATAGATGGCGTGTTTTTTGTCCTATAATTAATTTAGGCCATTTATGTACAAGAAAGGACACTTTCCTCTTTAAAAATCCTGAGTTCAACTGACCCGGTTGATAGACCTCAGCAATGGTCCCACTCCAGGGATACGGAGGAGCTGTGTCTGTACTCATGTTAGAGTCAGCAGCAAAGGCTTCCATGTTAGGAACAGCCTCAAATTACAGGCAAAGTCAGACTTTCACCAAAGTGTGCCTGGATCATGGTGTCATGATCAATGAAAGCTGCACCTCTATACCCCATTACATGATATCATGAACTCATGGAATTCGTGTAATCTTTACACAAGGGATAAGAAACAACAACAATATATAAAAGATATCCCTCCCAAAATCCTATCTTACAGCCTCAAAGTGGAGGGAGGGTGTAAACAGGTAGCACAGGACGTCGGGAGTTTAACTCCTGGTAGGGCCACCTTGTGCTACATACCTGGCTAATGTAGGAAGGTATCAATTGGTAGTGTCTGTTCTCCATAGGAGAGGCTACACTCCATGTCAGGAGACCAAAAGAAGCAAAGTCACACTGAGTGATATTTCCAGGTCTTCAGACCAACACCATTCCTCTTTCCTTCTCCATTATGTCTACAATAAGAGATAATACTACAATAACAAGAAATAAAGACAGTGTAAGCAGGAAAGTTTCTTTTACAAATAATAAAAATCTCCTTTTACTCTCCTTACTAAACACAAAGTAACAAGACCAAATCCAAATAAATAAATAGTGTGTGACATTTCAGTAACAGCGTTGTTACCATCTTCAGACAAAAGTACTGAATGTATAAATATCTTAAGTACTTTTGTCTGAAGATGGTAACAATGCTGTTACAGAAACGTCACACACCATTTATTTATTTGGATTTGGTCTTACAACCTTGTGTTTATAATCTATAATCCAAATTGTGCCTTATCATTACTGTCCTTACTATGATGGAAAAAAAAACCCAAATCCTCCCAATATTTTTCATTGCAGTAAAGACAGTAGAAGTTTGGTTTATTTGTAAAAGAAACTTTAATACTTATTTATTTTATTTCTTGTAGATTTCCTTGAAAAGAATGACAGTGGGTTACTGAAACATTGGAAATAAAATATAAAAAGGTTTTACTATTATACAGTAGAAATACCTCTCTGTAAAAGATAACACCTAGTTACAGGGCCAAAGTGTCCTTTAAGGAATAATGTCCTCTCTTACAGGATAGTTGTTAAATATTAAAAAAAAGATGCATATATTGGATTTATAATGATTTTATTGTTCCAATATTTCGAGGGGCAACTCGCCTCTCTTTATCGAGGATGTTTGTGTTTTTCACTAAAGCATGCGCACATGCGTACACCACTCTCGTTCTACAAGGCCAATGAAAGAATTGTATCTTTGATTTAAATATTACCTTCAGTATATATACAGCTAACAATTATATATATAGAGATTACAGTTGTTAAATAGTAAAAATGGTGATTGTGGCAATGAAAACTGTCCTTTATAGAGAAGTGTCCTCTAGTGTGAGTGTTCTCTCATAGAGGTTTTACTGTATTCGTTTAAAGTTCAAAATTAAAAAGGTAAATTATATTTCATTAACTTTCAATTGAAGACTTGTTATTGAAAGGTTATGTATAAATTACTTATTTGGTCTTGTTACCTTTGGATTCATATAGAAATATAAGAAATTGAGAAAATATATATCAATTATTCTTTAATTTGTATAATATTTTGTCTCTAAATACAAATATAATATATTTATAAACATGATAAGGCACAATTTGGATTATAGATTATAAAACAAGGTAATAAGACCAAATCCAAATAAATAGTGTGTGACGTTTCGGTAACAGCGCTGTTACCATCTTCAGACAAAAGTACTGAATGAGAAATTTTACCACAGCATGGTTTAAATAGTTACTGTTATCAAGTGTGTAAACAAGATAACAGATAAGAAGAATATATTTACTGAGAAACACAGAATATTATTGTTAGAATTAAAAGTGGAAAAAACCCTTTTTTTTTTTTAATATAATTAAAAGCATATCTATAAATGAAAGAGGAAATATAATATGCTTTTAATTATACAGTGGTACCTCGACATACGAGCGCCCCAACATACAAGTTTTTCGAGATACGAGCCGATGAGCAAGTGATTTTTTGCTTTTAGTTACGAGCGAAATTCGAGATACAAGTTCAGTTCGGTAGTAACACGCAGTCGCGCCATCACAATCAGTTAGCAGCGTGCTTCCGCTGTGATAAGTTGTGTTTTGTGTTGCGTTTACATTTACAGTTTTAGTTCATTTATTTTTATAACCATGGATCGGAAGAAAGTTTGTAAAAAGTCAAGTGCTAAGAAAAAGATGATGAGTATTGAATTAAAACGTGAAATTTCTACAAGTGAGATAAAGGAGTTCTTAGGAATGTGGGAGAGAGTTTCACAGTTCGTGGAAAAAAAACACCCAGAAAAAGTTGCAACAGGTCGTGCATCTGACCTTTTTAATGACACTTGCCTAACTCATTTCCGGAACATTCTGAGAGGGAGGAAGAAACAAACCTCCTTGGACATGTTTTTTTCTAAACGGCCTACAGGTGAAAGCAAGAAAAATGTAGCGAAAAAGGCAAAGACCAGTGAGGATATCTAATTTATTTCTTTACATTCTCTTTTTTGTTTTTGTGCAATAAATATTTGATATTTATAAATACGTTTTTATTATTTAAAACCACGTAACAAAAATAACTGGGGTGACATTTTGGAGGTTGGAACGGATTAATGGTAGTTCAATTGTTTTGTATGGGGAAATTTGCTTCGAGATACGAGTAATTCAAAATACGAGCAAGGTTGCGGAACGAATTAAACTCGTATGTCGAGGTACCACTGTATTTGAAAAAAAAAAAATTGGGTTTTTTTTTTCACTTTTAATTCTAAGAATAATATTCTGTGTTTCAGATAAATATCTTCTTCTTATCTGCTATCTTGTGTACACACTTGATAACAGTAACTATTTAAAACATGCTGTAGTAAAATTTCTCATTCAGTACTTTTGTCTGAAGATGGTAACAACGCTGTTACCGAAACGTCACACACTATTTATTTGGATTTGTTCTTATTACCTTGTGTTTATAAAACATAAATGTTAAAAGGCAAATAAAGTATGACTATAAAAATATAAAACTCATTGTTAAAAAGTACAAAAAAAAAACAACGTGACTATATTATAATGGAAAAAATATATATAAAGAGATATTCAACAATCCTGAAAATATGTAAAAAGGGAAGAAAATTACACTTGTTCTAATTCAATTAAGACTCCAGAACAATCTTTTGGATGAAGGAAAATCACAGGTTTTCCATGAGCTCCAATTTTTGGCTTCTCACTGAGTAATTTTATTCCTTGTTTTTTGATATCTTCAATGGCTGCTTCTATGTTATCTACCTCCAAACAAATATGGTGCATTCCTCCCATTGAATTCTTCTTGAGAAAATTTTCAATTGGACTTTTCTCACCCAATGGATGCAAGAGTTCAATTTTTGATGAGCCGCCTGGTTCAACAAATACTGTTGATACGCCATGTTCTCTCTGTTCTTCTGGTTTACTTGTTTTTATTTTTAAAATGTTGCTAAAAAAGGAGCTGCTTTTATCCATATCTGGAACTGCGATTGCAATATGATTAATATTTAATACGCGCCACGTCGACTTGTTGGCAATATTTGTTAGACGGACGCCATTTTGAGATGTAAGTATTTGTTTAAATAATCTTGGCACCATAAATATACCCATTCTCGAGAGCATTTGGAGATTTAAATGTCTAATTTCTTTTAAAATAAAAAAAGGTTAAATGATTTTTTGTATTCGATTGTGATACGATATCGTTTAAAATATTTTTTAAAGAAAAAGAAAAAAAAAACTTTTGAGAACTCTGAAAATTATCAAGTTATAGCAATCAGTTTGGTATTAACAAATGTAAACAAAGTAAATATGTAAACAAAGATAGTCCGCTTAATTTTTTTTCCACAGAGTCATTTTTATTGATTTAAAAAAAATAATTTCAAATTTATTATTTTCAAATATTTTAGGTAAAATTCTTCGTTTTGTTTATTGCTAGAATTAGTTTGAGATATTATATATTTTATATGCCTTAAAATAGTGATTTTAGTATTAATAATAATTATTTTGCCATTTTAAAATTTGCCTTAATCAATAATTGTTGATTTTAGATATTTAAAAACTGACAAATAATCATACATTTTTCGTTTCGCCTGATTGTTTTAATATATAAATAATTTTTAACAATGGGACTATATAATATTCGATCTGTTTTCTAAACAAAATCTATCAAAGTTTACAGCCTGAAGGAATTAGTAGAATATAATGAAACTTGACATGAATATACAGGCTATAACATAGACCAAATTATTTAAAATGTGCTGCATTTAACTATTTTTAGATAATTGCATCAAAATTTTAATTATTCAATATGCTCTACAAGAAGTTAATATGAGCCAATTTTCATCTTTCTTCACCCCTCCTTGTTATAAATATTTCTATTTTCACTAGTGTATGTGAATTGTGCGAACATGGATGTGTTTGTCAAAATAATATTAATTCCTAAAATAGATTTTTTTTTGCTTATCCCTAGTACACGTGGTACAGACCATGATAATCATGGTTGGTAGTTAGCGACTGCTTTTTACTGTAAGCGCACCACATGTCTACACATGTGAAAGCAGTTCGACTTTGCACTTACAAATGTGCCAGAGCCCCGTTTGGTTACTTGCACTCGCTGGTGGGGTTGGACTTTTGCAAGAATCGGGGGGCATTGGAGCTTTTTTTTTTAAACATAAAAAGTGTCCAATGCGGGAATCGAACCCGGGTCGTAGTGGTCGAAACCAAACGATTTAACCAGCCTTCCACCGACCCCCCTCCTAAAATAGTTAAAATAAATGAATAAAGGATTGTGATAAGAAATGAAAAAGACTATAAAAAGCTGCTCCCGCTGATAGATTTTTTGTGTAGCTTTTATTCGAAGTCTTTGAATCACATATTATGAGACAACCTCCAGAATTTTTTTAGGTTGTTTCTCGTAGAAAATTTTACTCTGTTAGTGATATAAATGGAAACAGTGATAAGTTTTTTTGTTGCGTCGTTTTAACACAGAATTAGGCAGAGTTAGTATAGCGGGCTAGATATTAATTTGATGAAACCGCCGGGAGGGTTCACTACTCATGAGCCAAGCCCTCTTATTCAATAACTTATATCATTGCAGTAAAAAGTCATAGAGATAATATTTGATGATATCGTCCCTACAACTGCAAACTATCGAATGTGAAAAATTCAATTTTTCACATTCGATAGTTTGCAGTTGTAGGGACGATATTATTGAAAAGAAACACATTGCCAGTAAATTTATGCTACAAATTTTATTAATAGATGGCAATTAAATTTATAAATTTAACTTACTAGAATATACATATTTGTTATGAAACCATGTATAATGGTATATATAATCAAAATGTGTGACTTGTGTATATCTATTTTAAATATTTTTCAGTGATAAATAGTATTTAAAGCAGATTATTAAAAAAGTGTAAAATATATTTTTCAACCTTGTTAAAGATAATTTTTAGTTTAGTCTATATATATAAAAATGAATGTTTGTAAAACTATATATTCAAATTATTCTACTTAGCTCACGAACCCTCTATCAAAGATTAGATTAAATTATGATGATGCAAACAAATAAATAATGCTAATAACAAACAATTTTTTAAAAAATCTTATCTAAATATATATCACTCGGGTAGATATGCACAAGGGTCAATCCCGGGGCGAAGCCTGGGTCAACCGTCTAGTTTCAATATAAAAATAGCCTGGTAGTTAGCGATATTTAAAATTTTATTTTATTTCAATTTAAAGCGCTAGGTCCCCCTAGGGACACTTGCGCTGTCATACATGTATGACTTTACACATTTGTCTATACATATATATATATACAATAATATAAGGCCGTGAATAGAATAGTCATATGATATTAACAATGAGAAAGAGAGAGAGAGAAAAAAAACCGAGAAAAAAGACCTGTTTACAAAAGAAGTGTCTGGCAATGTACAATCAGCATAATATAAATTATCAGTTGGCGATCTATGGATAAACTCCAGGAGCCTGGGTTACCTATGTTTATGAAAACAGTTTTGATGTAATAAAAGTGGAGTGTAAATTGTAAACTTAGTTCTACAAAATTATTCTATGTTGACTGTTAATGAATCTAACACCCACAAAAGCATTTCCTTTAATGATTAGGGGATTAAAAGCTAATTAGACAATGTTAAAATTATCCTTATTGGTTCACAAAGAGACTTACCAGGTTGGAGTGTTTCAGCCTTGGCGACACTGTGGAAGCCCCTCTGGTGACTGATGCCAGAGACAGTGACTGTCACCTCCACTGGACCTGTGGTATTCCATACCGATACTGCCACAGAGTAATCTCGATCTGGTCTCAAGGTAGCGGGCAACAGTGCTGTGTACTGAGGCGCTCTGCACACCAGGTAATGATTGGCTTTTGGTTGAAGAAATATTGGGTATGTAGAAATCGTGATATAGAATGTAACTTTCTAGAGAGATTGAGAAACCTTTTATTAAGTAAACATTTATACTCATGAACAAAACTTAAGGATGTTGTACCTTTTAGCATGTATATTGGGATTTAGACAATAACTCTGAAAGATATTTGATATACAGTGACCTTTCATGATAATATAAAATTGTAAAAAGCGTTTTTAAAAACTACAAATATTTTTCACAATGTGTGCGAGCAGTTTTTTTTTAAACAGTAACCTTTGTTTAAGACTACACGAGATAACCAAGTGTAAACAAAATTGCCTCTATCTCCTTAAAAAAAAAAAAAAAAAAACGGAAAACTGGAGGCATCAAAGACTTCCTTAAGTTTTGTCCATGAGTGAATATGACACTTCATAAAATAAATAAAGATAAAATTAAAGGAGTGAGACAACTCTTTATTAAAAACGAATGCGAAAACAGGATGAGCTTTCGAAAGATTCTACTTAATAATAAGCTAAATAGGATGGTATGACACTCTTTATAACAAACATGATTTTATTACCTTTTAATGAAAGCTTCATAATGACTATATTATCGATTTAAGGCCAATAAAAGTGGGATCATAAATTTCTATTCTTGAATAGGTTTGACCTTAAACTGGACATTTTAGAATAATCATCATTGATGATTTCAAAGGGGGATTATGAGCTATCGACTGATGCTAGATTTCCTGCCAAGTTTTGAGAGAACGCTATGGTGTAGTATTGGTCTCCATATAGAACCAATATTGAATTAAGAAGCAATATTAAAAAAAACATATACCTTCTACTGTCCTTAACCACTATGAAAAAAAATTTTGATGGAACCTTAATGCTTTCTCTATTGATACTTAATCCAGTTCCATCTCAAAAATAACGTTATTAGGCACCACTCTAATAGAGAAACCCAGGTCTCATCATGTTTACAACAACAACGACAAACGGTATAAGGTGATTTGGACTTCAAAAATATTAGAATACCCAGTTTTTACCAAATTTCCAACACACACACACACACACAACTTAACTGTTAAAAATCTTAGAAAAACTTAAAGACTATCTAAGATTAAACTGTTAAGACTATTTTCCCACCTGGAATTACTAAGGTATACCAGTATTTCGCTTCTGATAAAAGTAGTGGTGGTGGTGTCTTGTCCATGGAGCAGATCAGATCGGTCCGTGCATCCTGATCACAATACCGGCCAACCGAGGTGGTGGTGGTGTCTTGTCCATGGAGCAGATCAGATCGGTTCGTGCATCCTGATCACAATACCGGCCAACTGAGGTTGTGGTGTCTTGTCCATGGAGCAGATCAGATCGGTCCGTGCATCCTGATCACAATACCGGCCAACCGAGGTGGTGGTGGTGTCTTGTCCATGGAGCAGATCAGATCGGTTCGTGCATCCTGATCACAATACCGGCCAACTGAGGTTGTGGTGTCTTGTCCATGGAGCAGATCAGATCGGTCCGTGCACCCTGATCACAATACCGGCCAACTGAGGTTGTGGTGTCTTGTCCATGGAACAGATCAGATCGGTCCATGCACCCTGATCACAATACCGGCCAACTGAGGTGGTGGTGTCTAGTCCATGGAGCAGATCAGATAGGTCCGTGCACCCTGATCACGATACCAGCCAACTGAGGTGCCTTGTCCGTATGGATGTCCTCTTCTGGATTGATGTCTGCCATATAGAGGACTGGATAAAAGTAGTGATATTGATTTATAAAAACATTTTACTAGCCTTCCATTAACGCATGATACCTATTCCGATAGATAACTCAAGTCAAACATGCGAAACATCTGACAATGTTCACCACTGATGAACCAGGCTCTTCCAATATTTTTCTACCGCAGAAAAGACAGTAGGAAGTTGTGTTTAACGCTAAATACAGTATAATCTCTTACATTCAACCGACGAGAAAATTCAACGCACTTAATTTAATTCAACCATTTTTTTTAAGTAACCATTTCCATATCTCCAATTACCCACACTTTAGCTCAATCTACTTCAACCGTTTTCTCTCGAATCCCTTAATCAGACTATTTACATTTAATTGGTGATATAAAATTATGTGTCCCAAAAGTAGTCGGTGTATGAGTGGGTAACACGCTCGATTCCCGACAGTCCATGAACTGGGATTGGATCCCGCGTTAAAAATTTGTTTAATATCTGAATAACCTTCACTTATTATTCACTGTTTCAATTATCATGAACTAGGTTGCTCTTGCTGAGCGGTACCTATTAATGTGATTTGAACCAGGGTGTCCCAAAAGTTCGTGTTTTTCTTTTAAAATGTTTTCTTATTTTTTTGACGAATAATATTATTACGCGCGACGAATAATACATAATACAATTACTTTATACATAATACAAAGACATTATGTAGAGAACAACATTTTGATTACCATTACTATATTGCGTTAATATAAAAGAACAAAAAGGAGCTTCTTGTGTTGATCATGTTTATACCGTTAGCTTTCGAACGACATCAACAACGGGCGTCAACACGCCCGTTGAAGATAGATTTCGTTCGAAACCTAACGGAATAAACATGTTCTACAAAAGAAACTCCTTTTTGTTATTCTATATTATCTCAATATAACTGTGGGAGATGGTTGCGTGATGTGTTGGTGTGGCTTGTGGAAAGGCCGCTGATAAAATTATAATTAAAATTAATTTATTTAAAGCCAGAAATATATGAAGAGAAAAGAAGTAACGGTTGTTGTAACGGCCGTTGCGATCAAGCCTTCTTGTTTACCGCCAGTGGCCAGCAAAAGTGTCGGATGACGCCCGCGCATGCGTAGTGACGTGTTCCCTCAGCACGCGCTTGCCGAGGCATAGTGCGGCCGCCATTCTTCCGCCCGTATGTGTTTGGAAGCTTTGTCCCAGTTCGCGCTTGCTGAAGCAAAGTGTGGTCGCCACATAACAAAGACATTATACATAACGGCGAATAATATTTGTATTTCATGTTTATGCATGTGTTTACGAACTTTTAGGACAACCATGTAAATTAACAGAGACATGAGAATTCAACATCCACTTATACTAAAAAGTCATACCTGGGTCATTCGCTCTTTGAAATAAAAACAATTCACAGATCCACATATGTATGTCTTTTATATATTTATATTTATTGATTGGATCGCCGTTTAATTAAAAGCCTCTTAAAAGTTTTGATAACAAAATGTTCTAAAAATGTTCACTGGCAGTTAGTGTTACAATTAATTGATAATCATCTTAACTGACTATAATTCAACACTAACTTTAATTTGACCAAAGATTTTCTGATATCTTGAACGTGTTGAATTAACGCAGTTAGACTGTAGTTTCAATTATTATATACAAATGATATGCTATTTCTTTTATACATCAGGGTCTCCTATGAGAGACCAGAGCTTGAAAAACACGGCAAACCCAGCCTCTCCTGGAAGATTTCTCTTATTAGAGACTGTGTTTTTGTTGAAAGGCTCGTCGTAATGACTTCACCTAACATAATAGATTCTCTAATTAGAGGATACTTCTAGAAGAGACCAGGTTTACATTCACAGTCTTAAGCAAACGGAAAGTCTTTGATGTCGCTTTTATTTTACTTTCATTAGTGAAGAGTGTATTGTGAAAGGATTGTTGTATATACGTACACTCATGGACAAAACTTAAGGAAGTTTTATATTTTGATATTGCCTGTTGTCTGTTTTTTTTTTTTTTTTTGAGGAGACAGAGGCAAATTTTATTCACACTTGGTTATCTTGTGTGTCTTCAATAAAGGTCACTGTAATATATTTCAGAGTTATGGTCTGGATCCCTATATACAAGTATACTTGTATCTGTTACAAGTATACTTGTATATGTTAAAAGGTACAACTTTCTTAAGTTTTTTTCATGTGTGTAGGTTATGGTTTCTCTCATAGGTGACACTACTGTGCTTAACTGTATTTTTTGGCGTATTCTTAATATTACATGAATTCTATAAGTAGAAAAAGATATTTACTTACCCTGTTACGACCGTGCCCAGAAAAGTAAGGTGAAAGCTCCCAAGAACCACATAGTACTATCATTGGTGCATCTGAAACATTCCAGAAACTATTAGAAAATATTTACAATATTGAGTTAACTAAATATTTCACTACACGCCGTTTTTCTTTTTTTTTTCCAAAATAAACCCCTTAAATTCGACACAATTAACTTAAACACACACATATACAGGCATACAGCTTTATTAAGACCACCGGTCATATACAGATTCACCATAGGAAGGAAGTTTAGATAGAGCTCCTATATTCCAGGCAGCACAGAACCAAACAACAGCCTCCAGGGTCTTATACAGATTCACCACAGGAAGGAAGCATAGATGGAGCTCCTATACTCCAGGCAGCACAGAACCAAACAACAGCCTCCAGGGTCTTATACAGATTCACCACAGGAAGGAAGCATAGATGGAGCTCCTATACTCCAGGTAGCACAGGACCCAACAACAGCCTCCAGGGTCTTATATAGATTCACCACAGGAAGGAAGCATAGATGGAGCTCCTATACTCCAGGCAGCACAGAACCAAACAACAGCCTCCAGGGTCTTATACAGATTCACCACAGGAAGGAAGCATAGATGGAGCTCCTATACTCCAGGCAGCACAGAACCAAACAACAGCCTCCAGGGTCTTATACATATTCACCACAGGAAGGAAGCATAGATGGAGCTCCTATACTTCAGGAAGCACATAACCCAACAACAGCCTCCAGGGTCTTATACAGATACACCACAGGAAGGAAGCATAGATGGAGCTCCTATACTCCAGGTAGCACAGAACCCAACAACAGCCTCCAGGGTCTTATACAGATTCACCACAGGAAGGAAGCATAGATAGAGCTCCTATACTCCAGGCAGCACAGAACCAAACAACAGCCTCCAGGGTCTTATACAGATTCACCACAGGAAGGAAGCATAGATGGAGCTCCTATACTCCAGGTAGCACAGGACCCAACAACAGCCTCCAGGGTCTTATACAGATTCACCACAGGAAAGAAACATAGATGGAGCTCCTATACTCCAGGCAGCGCAGAACCCAACAACAGCCTCCAGGGTCTTATACAGATTCACTACAGGAAGGAAGCATAGATGGAGCTCCTATACTCCAGGCAGCACTGAACCCAACCTCCAGGTCCGACGCATCAGTTAAAAATTAAAATTAATTTTAGGTATAATAGGACAATAATGGGGTGTGTGTTGCTTGAGTGTTATAACAATTTAATACAAATTTTAACTTATCGTGTTTTTTTATTTATGTCCTTTCTTTTTGTTATTATCGTACCTTTTGAGTGTACGTGTTTCTGTGTGTTAAGTTACCTTTCACTTTAGTCCCTAGTACTTATTACTTTTTTGTGTAAAAAGTTATATTTTGTCAATATTTGTATTTATCACTATAGATGGGGTGAAGTCTAGTAAACGTCTCACAAAAAAAATATTCAGTATGGGAATTTTGATGATTCTTTTGTGGGCAAGGATTTCAGTCATATCACTAAATAGCAGAAAGGAGAGGTTAAAATTCTCCTTTAAACTAACTTTATTTAAAACATGTTAAGAGGTTCACGGCCACGTTCTGGCAGATCTAGCGCTCTGGCATAGAGATCTAGATCCAACATGTCCTCACTGCCGGGAAGAGTCACAGACTGTGGATCACCTCCTCTTCTCCTGTTCAGATTTTATGCTACACAGGCTACAGACAGCCTTCTGCTTGGAGTACAGGACTTCAGCCCGACAGCCCTGCCCTTACTTCCTGACTCCCTGCCGGCCTGGAACTACCTGGTTACCTGGTTCACCTCAGCAATCTGCCCCCCCCCCCCCCCCCCATGACTAGAGTTCTCTTCTAGACTGTAGCTGTACAACCCGGGTAGTTGGCGATTTACGCTCCAGGAGCCCAGGTTACCTCTATTTTCTCTCTCAGGATGACACAGCAATTTACTCAAGCAAGAACAAACTATGAATGATAAACAAAAGATAAGGAAAGAGGGAAGACAAACTTCAGGACGGACTCCCCATGACTAGACTTCTAGACTGTAGCTGTACAGCCCAGGTAGTTGGCGATTTACGCTCCAGGAGCCCGGGTTATCTCTATTTTCTCTCTCGTGTTAAGAGGACAGAGGAAAACACACCAAACTGGTTAGCAGACCACGCTGTGCGCTAATCCTTTATCGCCGGGTGGCACCGCTGGGGTTTGTTTGTTTGCTGTCAAACATCCCGAAGTGAATCTCCATTAATCCACATATGACATAAACCATTAATAATATTCAGTTTCAAAATAAGGAGAGGGTTTTATACTTATCACCAACGACACAATTTTTTAAATATAAATACCTAAACCTAAAAAAAAAAAAGGTATTAAAATGTTAGATTTATTTCTTACTAGCCGAATGACCCGGGCAACGCCCAGGTTTTACCCGATTAAATGTTTTTATTCAAAAACTATTCGTTACAATTATAAATTGGCGCCGTGGATGTCGCTCTTGTGAAACGTCCCGCTCCAAACTTTGTGTCAGAGAAGCGATATTTTTATAAAGAGATGATCTGGCTTTGTGTCTTCTGCTCGAATGAATGTTTTTCTGTTAGAATTTTGTTCCTGCACACTAAAAATGAACTGGCTTCACCCGTGGTCTCAGCTTTTTGGAATTTTTCCCGATATAATTTTGTATCTGATAATCAAACATGATACAGCAATATTGTCATCATCATTTTCTGACTAAAAAAACAACTATTTTTGCCCAGAACCTGTCAATTTTATTTTTTATTAGCTAAAAATCCGATAAATATCTTTTCCAGATATTTCTCTATGTCCTGTCAAAACACGTTTTACATGTACATTAGGTCAGCTGATATTACCTCCCATCTTCACCGCTAGAGGCGCTGCTTGCGAGCGAAAAGGCAAATTTGCAACGCAATTTGCAAATAACTCGAAGAATATTCGGGATAGAGACCTGAAATTTTCACTATAAGTTTTTCCAGATTCTACTCTATTTACTGTTAAAATTTCAGTCAGATTAGTTACGTATTGTGGACGTGTATAGCCGACATAGATACCAACATACATACATACACTGACTTTTATATACAGGGTGATCCAAAAGTCCCGCACAACTTTAAAAATTAATAACTCCGCGAATATTTGCGCTAGAGCAATGCGGTAAACACCATTGTGTTCAGGATGCAATGGGATTTTTTATGGCAAATAATGAAAAATTCGAAATTGATTTTAGTTACAACTTTATTCGCTAGATGGCGCCCTACCAGAATCAGCGATTCAGCGCCCAAATTGTTTGATAAATTGAAAAATATAACTGAACGACACGTATTTTTACTTTTTGAATACCAGGAAAGAACCCTAATAATATCAAATGATAAATTAATAAAACACCATTTCGCCAAAAGTTAGAAGAAATGGTTAACGATTTTTAAATACAATCTGAGATATGTAAAATAGGTATATGCAAATTAAAACATGTAGCAAAAAAAAAAACTGATATTTTAGATGCGGTTTGCTGGAATCCTCTCAGCTATTTATATTTCGAAAATAATAATTTTCTATTTTTTTAAATTCAACTCTCTCTCAGTATCGATTATATTTATTTTAATTCATTTGAAAAATATTTATCTATCTCTGATGATTTATTTTACTCTGGAATGCCGTTGTTGTTTTTGTCGTGTCCAATAAAGAGCCTTAGATTCTTTTCGTTTGGCCAACAAAAAATGTCCAATTTATATACACATATATTTTTACACATAATGAGGCTTTAAATAATACAAATGATATTCATCTATTTAGATAAACAACAGTTAATATATAGCGAGAAGAGTAGAGGACTGAGCACAGATGTTCTTCGGTCCTTGGAAAATGTTCCATTGACCCGAACCTTTATCCTTCTTCCCCTTAAGAAGTCTGCAATCCAGATTAAGGTTTTTTCCTCTTACTCCGATGTTGTGCAGCCTTTCAAATAATGTCTACACTCGATCAAAAGCTGAGGTCATATCCAGGAATACGGCCGTTGTCTTCTCTGGCGGTTTTTCCTAGAAATCTATTATTGATTGACGGAAGTAGAACAGTTTATCAGTTGTACAGTGTCTGGATCTTTAGGCAGTTTGGTAGAAGTTTATTTTATTATTGTTAGTGAGCCATACTATGAGCCTAGAGTGGATAATTGTTGAAAAGTGACTCGCACCTCGGCTGTCGCTTAGCAACGGCCACTTCCCCCAGACATTACGTAACTGTATATAGGTTTCAGATTTGCTTGCTTGTTGACTGCCACCGCTTACCTCTTTTAACTCTCTATTGTTTGTCATCTAAATATAATCTTTTGATAATTAAACATACTTTCTGAGATCCAACCTCTGTTTTATTCTTACAATAATTCATTCTGTTATTTTACAAAGTATGCTGGTAAGAGCAATTGGCCGATAGTTCCTGCATTCCTTAGCATCTTTGTTGGTTTCAGTATTGGCACTATAATTGATATCTTCCAATTCTTTGGTAGTTTACCAGTTTGCCATGAAATGTTCAGTATTCGTAGGAGTTGATTTTTAGCTTCGTCTCCAAAGTGTTTAATCATTTGACCAAAGATTAGAGCATCTCCAGGTGACATCTTGGATTTAACTTTCCTATTGATGAATTTAGCTCATTCAGTGTGAAGTCTCTCGAGTAAATATCTTGTTGATGGTAATTTCTTGCTTGTTTAACTAACTTGCTTATATTATTTTTTAGAGTCCTGCCTTCATTCGTATAGCTGAGTCTGGAAGTGCTTGAAAGATATTCAGCAATTATGTCAGCCATCTGTTTGTTCGTTCTCGCTGTTCATATCGGTTAGAGTATTGGAGGATTAGTGTTGGTTTTGATTGTTTTATAACACTAATTATATTCCAGTGATGGCTTTCCTTTTTTGGATCCATTTTTTTTCGCAGAATTCTGCCCATTTTTCTTGTTTGAATATCCAAATTTCTTGTTCTATTTTGTGACTAATTTCAATGAGTTCCTTTATGATTTCTTCTGTTTTATTTGTTTAAAGAAGTTCATTTTTATTGTCTCTCTCTGCAAACATTGCCTCGATATTGTGGTCCTTCCAGTAAAGTATTCACAGGTCTTTACGTCTACCTCTAGGTATCGATACTTTTGCAGCTTTGGATATGTTCAAAGAGAATTTTTCCAATTTTTTGTCAATCGTTCTGTGATTTAATTCTTCGTTGCACAGTTCTTCAAGCTTTTCTGTAAATATTTTTCCAGTGTTCTTTTTTTCTGTTGGAAATTCTCAATTTTGAATTTTAGGGTTGTTAAAATTGGTCTGTGGTCACTGATTGCACTTTTCAGAATTTTCCATTGTGTTGTGGGTGCGATGTTGTAATTTATCGCTGTGATGTCTATTGCGGATTCTGTGCCTGTGGACTTGGATAGATAGGTGTTCTTTTCGTTATTTAACGGCGTAATGTCGAGGTCGGTTAGCATGTCCTCAACCTGCTGACCTTTGTTATCCTGGACAGGTGATCCCCAAGTTGGTCTTTCGGCGTTAAAATCACCAAGTATTATTGCGATATCCGAAGACGCTTCACTTAATGTCTCTATCAGGCCTGTATTGATGCTAGTATTATCGTGGTGATAAACATTTATGATTGGAATTGTTTTATCTGTAAGATAGATTTCTATTGCCTGAGCTTCTGTCGTGCTTTCTCTAGGCTTACTCTGATTATAGGTGATTTCCTTAAATTTGATTTCTAGAGTTTTAATCAAAACGGCAAGTCCTCCTCCGAATTTTCCCGGTCTGTCCATTCGTAGTGTTGTATAATCTTTGATATTGAATCTCAGATTCTGATTCAATTTTGTCTCCTGAGGACAATTAATATGTACATTGTTGTCACAGAGAAGACAAGTCAGCTCTTTATTTTCCTCTGGGTACCATTTATATTGAGTTGTAGTAGATTGAATTGTGTCCTCGTAGTAGATTTCTCATCATGAGCACGAGCTGCAGCTCCTTACGCGGCGGTTACCCCGGACGCGGTAGCATTACTGGAGATATCAGTTTTGCTCTTCATTTTAAAATGGGTGCCGTTGCAACGTTAGTCATCTTGGAAACGAACCAGAATTTGGTCAAATATTCTAAGGGTCCAGGGGGGACCGCAAGGAGGTGTGGTCGAACTTCTCCCCTTCCCCCTGGAATGCCGTCACTACAGGATAAAGCACTCTTGGTGAATTTTTTAAATTGTGATTCAAAATCTGCCACTGAAGCTTTACGAGCGTTTCGTTCCTTTAAAGATATTCGAAGCGGTAAAGGACCAATGAGTTTCTACTCTCTAAAGCGATTGATTAAAAGTTTTGAGGAAACTGGATCTCTGGAAGCAAAACCTCGGAGTGGAAAACCATCGACATGCAAGTCAGTGGCTGTTACGGTTTTGCAGAATGCTGAAGCTATTGAAACGTTATCCACGTATGGAGAAGTAAGTGCTAGACAAGTTTCTCGACAAACGGGGATTTCGTATGGAACAGTTTGGAGAGAACACACATTTAGAATTTTTCTATAAAAATATCCTAACAAAATTCAAAGTTTTCACGAGTTGAAAGTCAGCGATTTTGAGAAGCGTCAATAATTTGCTGCATGGGTTTTCCGGCAAATTGATATTGATGGAAACTGGCTGTCAAATGTTCTAAGAACAGATGATGCTCACTTTTATCTAAAGGGAGAATTTAAAATTCAAAACTGCCTCATTTTGGCAACAGAAAACCCTAGGACTTTTACAGAAATACCACTTCATCAGCACAGAGTTACAGTTTTGTGTGGGTTCACTTCTTCTTTATTATTGGGACATTTTTCTTTGAAAAAATCAATGGAAGAACTTTTAAAACCGTTTTTGTAACTGGTGAACGTTATGTTCAACTTTTGAGAGAAAAGGTTATTCCCATATTGCAGGACAGACAAGCACTAAGCGAAATAACATCCATGCAAGATGGAGAACCTCCTCATATCTCCCGCGGTGCCAAACAATTGCTGAAGGATACGTTCGGTGGAATTCGTTGATAAGTCGCCACTTTATATACCAGTGGCCTCCAATATCACCACACTTGACGCCTTATAATTTCGGTTATGGGGGTGCATTAAGTCGCGTTTTTATCGATGCCGGCCTACCACATTGGCTATGTTGAAGGCTTCTATCAGATGGCACGTTTTATAAATTTCAACTATTTAATTGTGACCATTCTGTCATCTATCGTCTGCAGGCGGTGTTTGAGAATGAAGGGCGCTACATCGAGCAAGGATTGTGACCTAATACAAAAGAGAAGGCAGTTACCTCATGTGTTATATTTTGCAGCTCTTTGTTTTGGGTTATGGGAATAATAAATGCTGTCCTCACATCTTAACTCTTTTTTTTTCTGTGAACAGTAATTTTTTTTGTTTGTCTTTTGCCCACATCTTATGTCGTGCAGGCCAAAGTGTTATAACTTCTCGAATAACACTGGTATACACAATTTTACCCCTTATGTTTAGTTTATCGCTTTTCGCTCATTAGAAGAAATAGCATAAGGAATAAAAAATCTCTGTATCCCCCCAACTTTAGATATTTTGCGCAAAATATAATACAAAATGATTTTACTACCACGTTTTTCAACGCAAAAGGTCGATTTAAAAATGATTTTTTTTTTGAGGGGATACATTTCAAAATTATGTACAGTATAATAAACAATGATAACATTTGACAAACCCATAGTAAATTTGGAATAAAGTATGACAAATATATTTGTCACTCCCCTCTCTATTTCATTTTTGGATCATGACAAATATCCAGTTAAATAGTCAAGTGTCGACAATTAGTCAAGAAACTATACATTTCTTATAGCAAGAAATCATATTAGTAGTGCCATAATAATTTTTGGTACTATATTAACATTTCAAAAATCGTGTATTGATATCAGTAGTTATTTTCAAACATTCAATTTATTTCACAAAACTCCATCTAAAATATAAATATTTTTTGCTACATGTTTTAATTTGCATATACCTATTTTACATATCTCAGATTGTATTTAAAAATCGTCAACCAATTCTTCTAACTTTTGGCGAAATGGTGTTTTTATTAATTTATGATTCCATATTATTAGGGTTCTTTCCTGGTATTCAAAAAGGAAAAATACGTGTCGTTCAGTTATATTTTTCAATTTATCAAACAATTTGGCCGCTGAATCTCTGATTCTGGTAGAGCGCCATCTAGCGAATAAAGTTGTAACTAAAATCAATTTCGAATTTTTCATTATTGCCATAAAAAATCCCATTGCATCCTGAACACAATGGTGTTTACCGCATTGCTCTAGCGCAAATATTCGCGGAGTTATTAATTTTTAAAGTTGTGCGGGACTTTTGGATCACCCTGTATATAGGGATGATGCATTATCGCGCCATCTGTTTTCAAACTATTATAGACGCGTATGATTCTTTTTTTAAATAAAATAATTTCTTCTTTCAATTTTCAATTATATATTTATAATTATATGTAATTCTGCTGTCCTCAAAGCTTATGTCCATAGTTTATCTAAAACACCCATTCCAAGAGTCTAGCATCAGTATCACTATAAAAGTAAGTTCCAAAAATGCAATATAACAGCGGTATGATAGATTAAACTGGCGAAACCGCTGGGAGGGTTCACCACTGATGAGCCAGGCCCTCCTTTTAATTTTTCCATTGCAGTAAGGGCAGTAGAAATTGTTTTATTTTAAAAAAGAATCATACGTGTTTCTAATAGATTTAGTTCTATTTCCACTGTGGAGTTTTCTGATTTAATTTCATCATTTACCACCACGCGGTGTTGGAGGGATGAAACAA
>CP092880.1:69669159-69697614 GCA_030710605.1 Cordylochernes scorpioides
GGTTTTAAAATAAAAAGAAACTCATCTCCAGATATCTTTTTTAATTGTTTATTTAATACATTATATAGGACTGCGGTGTATGATTATAAAACAACACTTAAAGTTTCACCGCATAAGTTTCTTTTCTGTGAAAAATCAATATTTATTTCAAAGAGAAATATCTACTATTTCTAACTTTTTTGGATGACGTATGAAAAGGGTGAAAAAATGAAGAGTGATGGTCTATATATAATTGGATGACGTATGAAAGGGTGAAAATATGAAGAGTAATGGCGAACGGAAAAATAAAAGTGTCCAGGGGCGGGAATCGAACCCACAACCTTCCGCTTACCGGGCAGATGCCATGTCCACTAGGCTACCCTGGACGTTTGTTTAATTAATGTCATGATGCTGCCTGGCCGGCGCATTCATAGTTCTTAAAATTAAAGATACTTCGGCCTGTACATCTTTTTTATTATCTCGACGTTTCGACAAAAATCTTTTGTCCACGTCAGGAGCAAATTAAAATCAATGATTTTTTTTAACGCTTTGCCAAATGTTTTAATTTTTGTTCACTCCAGACGAGGACAAAAGATTTTTGTCAAAACGTCGAGATGATAAAAAGATTTACTGACCGAAGTATCTTTATTTTTTTTTTTTAAGAACTGTTTAATTAATGTTCAGGAGATTTAAATCAATTGATGACATCGATTCTTGCTAAAGTACAACTTCACAAGTGAAAAGTGCAAGAAACCAAACGGTGTTTTGACTTATATGATTAAAAGTCGAACTGCTTTTTACATGTATAAATATGAGGGGGGGGAGGTATACATAGAGTAACAGTAGTTTTTATCTACCCATTTATGAGTATCATTCCCTGAACAACGAGTACCAGGTATAAGTTTTAAAAAACCAAACCGCTACTGGTAAAGTCAAATATGTTGTACACACTCCCTTAGGTAGATACGTATACGTTTTGCTTCATTTCTAATAGAAATAGAAAGTGAAATACACCCAGAAAGAGTTTGTGGTGACCACACTTTGCTTCAGCGAGCGTGAACTGGGACAAAGCTTCAAAACACATACGGGCGGAAGAGTGGCGGCCACACTATGCCTCGGCAAGCGCGTGCTGGGAGAACACGTCACTACGCATGCGCGGGCGTCATCCGGAACTTTCTAGCCACTGGCGCGGGTAAACAACAAGGCCTGCTCCCAACGGCCGTTACTTCAACCGTTACTTCTTTTCTTTTTATATATTTATGGATTTAAATAAATTAATTTAAATTATAATTTAATCAGCGGCCTTTCCACAAGCCACACCAACACATCACGCAACCATCCCACAAGTTGAAGAGAAATTTGGCTTGAATTAACTTCTTGTAGCGTCTAAGAAATTATTACATTTTGTAGGCCAAACGTATAAAAAGTAGTAATATGCGGTAATTTTTCATATTTTAGTCATTTGGTATATGTAATAGTCTGTATGCGACAAGTTTCATGGTATTCCACTAGTGCCTACTATTGTGTATAACATCTTTTATTTCTTTACTCATTTCGTTTCAAATTAAAAATGTGAAGAACGTTGGAAGAGAAACTTACCGATACGACCCGGGCTTTCCTCTGTAAAGATTTTCCTTCCACCACATCTTCATCTTGGGCGGATGTGAACTCAAATTCTCCTTTCCTGTTGTCAATACTGATCTCCGCCTGGAAACAAATACTTTGTTGTGTCCAACAAGATGTATATTTAAAGGGAGAGGTGTCACACTTTCTCTTTTGGTACATAGATATGTGATGAATTGAGGACAGAGTCAAGTTGGAAGGTGATAAGGACTCATACAGGAGAAAGGATCAAGAATCAAGAACCTATGAGGAGTAGATCGGAGAGGAAAAAGAGAAGGACTGAGGACTACCCTGGGAACAACTAGCGTGGAGACGGCGTCGGAGAGATCTACCCCTGACCATGGTATGTGACAATTGAGGACAAAGTGGAAGGTGGTAAGGACCCATACAGGAGACAGGATTAAGAATCAAGAACCTATGAGGAGTAGATCGGAGAGGAAAAAGAGAAGGACTGAGGACTACCCTGGGAACAACTAGCGTGGAGACGGCGTCGGAGAGATCTACCCCCTGACCATGATATGTGACAATTGAGGACAGAGTCGAGGTGGAAGGTGGTAAGGACCCATACAGGAGACAGGATCAAGAACCTGTGAGGAGTAGATCGGAGAGGAAAAAGAGAAGGACTGAGGACTACCCTGGGAACAACTAGCAGGGAGACGGCGTCAGAGAGATCTGCCCCTGACCATCAAATCCAAGAATTTTATATTCTTCCCAGATAGTAACGGGTCAGTTAACCCAGAGTTATCATAATTTAACGGCCATCTTGTAAGAAGACAACATAGTTGATAAGGCTTAAACTTCCTAACCCACTTTCTCTATTTATACCTCTTCTCAGATTTTTTTTATGTAAACATCCGTATAGTAAACATTCCATACACATACATGTTCATCCCTGCCTTTATAATTCAACAAAATATATAAGCAGCTCAAGGCTAGGTCTCTTTCAACCATTCTTTATTTATCAAGCTTTTGGACCAATATGTCCTTCAACAGGAGACCTAGAAGTACCATTTCCAGCCAACAATACACACACATTCACACAATACTCACACTGTGTTGTGTCAATAAAATATATAAGCAGCTCAAGGCTAGGTCTCTTTCAACCATTTTTTATTTATCAAGCTTTTGGACCAATATGTTCTTCAACAGGAGACCTAGAAGTACCACTTCCAGCCAACAATACACACACATACACACAATACTCACACTGTGTTGTGTTGTGTGTATAGTTGGAAATGGTACTTCTAGGTCTTCTGTTAAAGGACATATTGTCCCGAAAGCTTTATAAATAAAGAATGGTCGAAAAAGAAACTTGGTCATGGCCTGCTTATTGATTTTGTTAAATTTCCTACACATGTGTGGTGGCAGTATTATATATACAGTTACGAGCGTCATTCCTCATCTCCTAATCTCCTAATCAATCATCTCTCTCTGTCACGGTTTGCTTTTTTTTTAATGGCGCCCTCCTATTGGTTGGCTACGGTCACGCCACCTTTGCCCCCCCCCCCCCATTTTTGTAACCATTGTGTTGGAGCGGGTCGCTCCTTAAATAAATGCATATATTAGATAATAACCAAATGGAATCCTCTCTTTCTTTTTCCCAGTAAGAGACGCCTACGGAAGCCAACAGTACATAGACAGATAAAGCACATAGGCTATAGTTATTAACTAACATATGCATTTATTTAAGGCGCCAAATTATAATTGTAACAAATAGTATTTGAATCAAAACATTCAATCGGGTAAAACACGGGTGTTGCCCGGGTCATTCGGCTAGTAGGATATAGTGAGGAGAGTGTGTTTACCTGTACTGGACGGTTATTATTGTTGAAGACCACGGTCTGGATGGCTACTGATTCTCCCCGGAATACTGACCGGGGCAGGCTGAGGGTGACATAGAAGGGTCGGTACACTGTAACCTGGAGACATGTCACTGTTAATATTTATCTTTTTATAACAAATGAAAACATTAAGACACGCAAGTTTCTTTTCATTAATGAATCAAACTTCTACTGTCCTTACTGCGATGAATTTTTAGATCTCTAATACTATATTGGATCATTCTGTTTATATATGTTACACTGAAGGTTGGAATCTTAGAAACGGTATTCAAGCAAACTATGGACAAAGGCTTTTAGGACAGTAGAATTATATATAAATAACACATTCGTGTACACTCTATGGTTCTATTTAATATATATAGATGGCGCGCTATTGTTTTAAAATAAAATCTGCGGTGAGATACAGCCAGTAAAAAGGGAGAGGTACCTCCAGGGGTGTGGTGGAGAATCCAACGCCGGTGGAAGTGGAGACGGCAAAGGCGCTGATGGACCAAGTACCGAGAGTGTCGGGCAGTGTGAGGGAGAACACCGCAGCCCCGTCTTGTCTGGATAACACACACTCTCTCCTTTAGTGTCATATATATATATACTAGACGAATGGCCCGGGCAACGCCCGGGTTTTACCCGAGTGCGTATGTCATAATATATGCTCTTCCAGGATTAATAAAACAATCCAACAGCCGACGAGAGAGAGATGGGCAGCTAAAGCTAAGAAAACTAACTTACGACCATTTTTTGGTCACATTCCTGAAGGGGGCGTCACCACCTGGCGCTTATCTTTTGTTAGCCCCGCTTGTGTACACAGGAAAAAACAGTCGTTCAGTAGATAACGTCGCACTCGCCACCTCTTTCTCTCTCGGCTGGCTGCCTGGATGATTGCTCTAACAGCTCGTCGTGTGATTATTTCTCACCTCACCACATCATTTACCACTATATTGTCACATTGAAAAGTCGACAGGATAAGATCTGACCGGGAAGCAAATCCCTCATATACCAGAGCATGAAGAAACAAGAAGCCAAGCCACGATGATCGAACAAACCCACAACCAAGTTCCACAAGAACCAACGACCGACGCTTCTGTAGCCGCTTTCCTTCGAACTCTCACCCTCTGTCTCGACCAACTTTTAAACCGTGAGTCTGAAGAAGCAATCACCTACGACGGAGATGAACCTGCCGCACACTTCTTCTCACAACTTGAGTCCCAGCCGAACTTCCACAACTTAGAGCCAGCACGCCAAGCTCGAAAGGCTCTATCATCACTCAGAGGCGAACCTCGCAAAATTGCACAAGACTTAGCTCTACTCAATAAGACTTATGAAGAGGTCAAGGAGTCACTCTGCGCCGTCTATCCCCGACGCCCTAGCTTCACTCTTCAAGAGTTCTATGAACTTAAATGCACATCGATGGCCGAGATCGAGACCTACTACAAGAACAAGGTCCGAATAGGATTGGCGATCAACCTCCCTAAGAGTGCCATCGTGCAAGCACTATCCAACGGTGTGCCACGTAACTATGGCAACCACATTCCCCATCGGGACTTTCCAACATGAACCAAGTCTTCAACACAACCCAGCTTCGAAGTCCAACAGAAGCCCATCAACAGTGAGTGTTTAACTTTATTGTGATTTCATCCGTTTACATTTTTGCTTGTTATATATATCACATCCATGTTAGCCCACTTTTAGCACAGTTCATGCTCTAAATAACTTATCTCATATCAATTTTAAAACCATAATATGCTACAAGCTTTCAAGCTTACAATGCCTTATTTTATTCTCAATAACATGTTCTCTCGAAAATTTTTCTTATCTTACACCATCGCTCTTGAAAAAAAAAAAAAACTCTTGTTCTTTAATTTTTCGTACATCAACTTATGTTTTTATGAACCAATGATCAAATTTTCGCTGAACCTCTCAGTCTTTCTGCAGTGAATCTATTCCTACATTGAAACTTAGGTTCTGAAAGTCAAGGCTTTTTTTTTTCAACCATTCGACCTCAGAGGTCTTATTTTTGTCAATTGACCGCAAAGGTCCACTTTTTTCACTCGACCCCGAAGGTCTTTTCTCTTTCACGTACGTGCATGTCCATTATTTGTTTAATTTATTAATTTTAGTGTTATCAAGAGAAACGTACATAAGTTGTCTGCCTAATCAATCTCCTCCATTCTAAAGTATCTCTGTAAAATGTCTCAATACATATTAGCACCACGTTTTGTTGACGAATGCTGCAGAGATGACGATTTGCTCCAGCCTCTTTCTAATGGCTTCCTTTATTCATTTTACAATGTTGAAACACTTACTTTACAGCTCTCTTACTTTCCACCTTTCTTCTCGGGACCTTATGAAATACTGGGGACTTTTCCCCTCGGACTCGCTACACAAGTAACTACATAGATAAGATAGATTGGCCCAGGGCAAGTCTCCCCTCGCTCTGTTCGCCGAGGTTCTAACATTGTATGTAGTTTTATATTTACCTCAGTCCTGAGCTCACACAATTGTCAACCTCAATCTCATTTCTCGTACTCTACACTTATAGCATAGAAAGCCCATGACAAGTTTCCCCTTGCCATGTCCGCCTGAAAAATATCTTAAAGTGTAGAGTTCCCCAGTCTTAATGATCTTCAGAATTTCACCATATGTATGTGACTCTTCTTCTCGTTGTTCACACTCCTCCATATCACTTCCCTTATAGTACATTAGATTTTGTTGTATATAGCTTTTTATAACCTTGATATTTTCAAAGATTTCCTTAAATGTCAAACTCCCCGGTGTTGTAAAACTACTTGTAAATAATATTTATTTGTGTACTATACAATATTTTATTTACATAAAACTATGTCACCATTACCTTAACTAATTTTAACTGTAAAATTATTTTCTCTATTCCTGGCTTCTCCAGCTTTAAATATACTTAAACCATGTTCAGCCTTCTTCAACGGGGGCCATATGTCATAATATACGCTCTTCCAGGATTAATAAAACAATCCAACAGCCAACGAGAGAGAGATGGGCAGCTAAAGCTAAGAAAACTAACTTACGACCATTTTTTGGCCACATTCCTGAGGGGGGCGTCACCACCTGGCGCTTATCTTTTGTTAGCCCCGCTTGTGTACACAGGGAAAAAACAGTCGTTCAGCAGATAACGTTTTACTCGCCACCTCTTTCTCTCTCGGCTGGCTGCCTGGATTTTTAGCTCTAACAACTTGTCGTGTGATTATTTCTCACCTCACCACATCATTTACCACTATATTGTCACACGTATATATTTTAAAAACGTTTTAATTCAAATACTATTCGTTACAATTATAAATTGGCGCCATGGATGTCACTCTTGTGAAACGTCCCGTTCCAAACTGTGTGTTTTTAAAATGTTTTAATTAAAATACTATTCGTTACAATTATAAATTGGCGCCGTGGATGTCTCTCTTGTGAAACGTCCCGCCCCAAACTGTGTGTGTCTTGAAAATATAAAAATAAAAATGTGAATTTTCATAAAGATTTCATCATGTCGATTTTTTTTTTTGCATTTCACCTACTAAATCGATAGAGATAATTACATTTGCAACATGAACTTAGGTATATTGACTAAATAGAAAACTGCATAGTAATAAAGATCATTTTTTAAAGGCACCATATCGTTTTTTTTTCAATAAAATCGAAACAAAAATTAACGATAAATAACGATAATTGCCTTAAAAAGAAATTGCCTTAAAAAAAAAAGAAACATTCGCGGTGATTTTGTCTTGCATTCGTTTATACAATTATTATATACGAATGACCCGGGCAACGCCCGGGTTTTACCCGATTAAATGCTTTTATTCAAATACTATTCGTTACAATTATAAATTGGCGCCGTGGATGTCATTCTTGTATAATATATAAATGAGTTTTAAAAATTGTAAAAAAAAAAAAAAAAAAATGCATCGGCCGGGAATCGAACCCGGGCCGCCCGCGTGGCAGGCGAGCATTCTACCACTGAACCACCGATGGTTATGAAAATTCCCATCCGTGAGCTTCAGACAAACAAACAGACAGAATAAGGCAAATATATAAGTAGATACGAATGACCCGGGCAACGCCCGGGTTTTACCCGATTAAATGCTTTAAATACAATTATAAATTGGCGCCGTGGATGTCATTCTTGTATAATATATAAATGAGTTTTAAAAATTGTAAAAAAAAAAAAAATGCATCGGCCGGGAATCGAACCCGGGCCGCCCGCGTGACAGGCGAGCATTCTACCACTGAACCACCGATGGTTATGAAAAATCCCATCCGTGAGCTTCAGACAGACAAACAAACAGACAGAATAAGGCAAATATATAAGTAGATATGGAAAATTTGCCGGGAGGAAAATGATCGATAGACTAGGAAGTCCGCCCTAGACTGACGAGGGCCATTAGCCCGAAACCATGGTCTCTAGGTGGACGCTTCTCAATTTGCTAAAGCTGGTGTTGTGGCTTTGTCACCGACCCGAGGCCGCTAGTTGCGGCGACGGTCAATAGATGGCGTCAGGTTTTGACGTTTATTTTGACAGGAGAGGCGCCCTATGCTTCTATATATATATGTCGTGATCAAATGGAAGGATGCAACCGCTATGCATGTAAGCTTCGAAAAGAATTCCAGCCAAGTGAGGGCGCGTACGCGGCGTGCCGTAGCATTCGCTCGTACTGGCTCCCATGTTTATTTTGTACAGTGTATTTATAGATAGATGAATTTGTATTTACAATTTAAAACAAGTTTAACATATTTATAATTTAACATACTTATACCTCTTGGTTATTAGGCAAATTACGACATATATATATTGTTGATATATAATTATATAGATAATATATATTAATAATTAATACAGTGCGAAAGAGCATTGCTCGATGCAAATATTAAATGTAATTCTACTGTCCTAAAAGCTTATGTCCATAGTTTGCTTAAATACCATTTCTAAGATTCCACCCTTCAGTGTAGCATATAAAAGCAAAATAATTCAATACAGTATTAGAGCTCTTTAGAAGCGGTCTGGTAGATTAAATTGGCGAAACCGCTGGAAGGGTTCACCACTGATGAGTCAAGCCCTCCCAATATTTTTTCATCGCAGTAAAAAACAGTAGAAGTTTGATTTATTTGTGAAAAGAAACATTCACGTCTTAATGTTTTCATTTGTTATATTAATAATTAGATAAAAGATTTCAGACTTCTGTCTCTATATACAGTGTTTCATAGGGAGGGAGAGGGTACAATGTCATGTCAATGGTGGCAATAAATTATATCTATATACACTCATGGACAAAACTTAAGGAAGTTGAAAGTCTTTGATATCACCGGTCGTCTATATACATATGTCAGAATATATACTCTTCAAGGAATAATAAAGCAAGCCTACAGACAACCCAGAGAGAGACGGGAATGTATAGTCCGGTCACTTAAGATACCAGCGACATTCCAAGGGGCGACCACACGTTAGTTAACACCTCGGGACTTTAAGACAGTTGGGGATTGTGTGCGACACGAACGGCCGCCCGGCTGTGCCGGTCTCGTCTCTCTCTCTCTGGTTGCCTGGGTTCCTCTTCCAACTTGTATGTTTATTTCTCTTATTATGCCACCTTATTATACCACATATATATATATATATATATATATATATATATAATATATATATATTTAAAGAGATGGAGGCAATTTTGTTCACACTTGGTTATCTCGTGTGTCTTCAATAAATATCACTGTAATATCTTTCAGAGTTATTGTTAAAAGATACAACTTCCTTAAGTTTTGTTAATGAGGGTTAATATTAGTGTTGTGACAATATCAGCGTGTATACTTGTGATAATAAACTTTTTTTTTGCTTATCCCTAGTACACGTGTTACAGGCCATGATAATCATGGTGGATAGAAGTTGGCGACTGCTTTTACTGTAAGTTCGACTTTTCACTTACAAATGTACCAGAGCCCCGTTTAGTTATTTGCACTCGCTGGTGGGGTTGGATTGTTGCAAGAATCGGAGGCCATTGGATCATTTTTTTATCAGAAAAAAAAGTGCCCAATGCGGGAATCGAACGGTTCGTAGCGGTCAAAAAACAATGGTTTAGACCATCCTTCTACCGACCCACCCGATAATAAACATGGTTTTGCGAGGTTGAGCTATGGTGTAGTGAAGGTGTTTATTCCACTCACCCTGTTGTTGTATTAAGCCAGAGCCAAGTTGGAGGGAGATCGGTCCTCAAGATGATCTTGTGATGTATGTCAGGACCCTCTGGAAGCTCGGTGGGAGGCTGGAGTGGATCCTGGAGTACATCTTCGTCCAGGTAGATGGCGTCGTCCCCAAACCTGGCTGTAACGTACAGTACTTCCCTGTAAGTTAACTACCCTTGTGATACTATGTGGAACTAGCGACTACAAAGGAACTAGTACTAAGGAACTTTGATAAAGCAAAATTTGGATTATAGATTATAATAAAAAGGGAAATAAGACCTAATCCAAATAATACATTAGTGTGTAACGTTTTGGCAACGAAATTGTCACCATCATCTCTCTAATCATGTCTTTTGAGACATTATCTCACTTATTCTTTTGTCTGATGATGGTGACCATGTTGTTGCCAAAACATCACACACTAATAAATTATTTGGATTAGGTCTTATTTTCTTTTTTTTATACTAAGGAACTAGTTTTTTTTTAAATCATTTAGGTCTATGCTTCATAGTCTGTACATTCATTATATATTTTTAAAAGGCGTAAAAGGATTCTTTTTCTAAATATTTCGATGGATTGCTCTCTTTTTTTTAAATCAATTTATTGCACACACACAGCTACATGCAAATTAAATTGATAAAGAGGTAGCAATTCTTCGAAATATTAAAAAAAAAAAGATTTTTCTTCTTTCATAGATTCATGTACTCCTGTAGATGGGCTTAAAGACTTGATATCTCTTTCTCTCTTGAGTTAATTAAATAATTCGTATAAGATTTTTTTTCCTGGAAGATTTTTTCTTTTTCTCAAATGATATGTGTTGAAAAATTTATGGGGTCGTAGATGAAGAAAAATATCCTTTATTACCTATAGGTATAAAAGAAGAACAAAAGATTAAATTATGTGTACATCAGCAGCTCACGCCGGCTTGCCCTATTCACATAACCGCTAGCCAACTACAACAATCCAACATAGCCGCGCTATATAGACAGATATGTCAATTAACATAAACAATACTAAAACTCTATGCAAATATCTGCATATCGTAGAAATATCTGAAATTGTCAATTTCAACAATATGATATGCGAGGGTTTATAAATTTTCGAATGGAATATCTATTGAAACATGACTTTAAGGTGAATACACACAAACACTGTTGAATGTAGTCTTTTTCTTTCTTATCTCCTCTTAATCATATTAGGGTATCAAGGCTGTGAAGCTTGAGACTATTGATGGTGTCTGCCGGGGATGAGTAGAGCTCATTAATGGATGAGTCAATACAGTCATCAGTCATGATGGTAGAAAGTTGTGAATATCATTTGTTGGTTGAAAGTTTGTTAGGAATAATATTTAGCTACATTAATTAATATTTTAATTAGTTCCTGATGTTTGAGTAACTCGTTGTCATCAATCCTCAGTGATTCAGCTCTCCAGAGCTGATTCATTCTTATATCCCCTCTATGAGGAGATTTGTAGGTTTGAAGTAGTGCACGCGGTCCTATACCGCCATGTGAGGGAGGTACTCTCCGAGACACTCTCGACAGAAAACAAGATAATTCTGCGAGATTTCCTCAACATGGCAATTGAACATGTTTGGGAACAAAGACCCATTTATAACCAAGGGCCGAATTCAGGATGTCTTGTAGCCCTTTATCTAAACCAATGAAGCCTGTATAGATTTCATTATGTATATTCATCCTTGTTATTATTTTCTTTAGTTTTCATCTGTGACCATAATATTTTATGAACGATGTAATAAAAGTTGATTCAATCTTAATCTCCTCACTGGAATATGACAGCGAGATACTGAAAAATCGGTAAATAAATTTTAAAAAATGGTTGATAGAGCTGTTATAATGTGTCAAAGATACTAGAAGACGACAACCACTCATTGTCTGGCTGAAAATAATTCATTTTACAGCGAGTAGAATTTACATATTGGAAAGTTACCATTGATTTGCATAGCGTTAAAAGATGAAACATTATTACATATTGTTGTGTTCTCTACCTAACAAAAATAGCACTTGACGAACACTATAAGGTATAAACCATTTATTTCTATAAATAAGATACTTTCACTCTCCTCTTACACTCTATATACATCAAATCCTTTTACATATTTAATTTTTCTATCAGAAAATTAATACATATCTACATATATGCTGCATTTTTTCTTTAAGAATAAAATTTGCATATAGAATCATTACACATATGAATGAAAATAGTTAATTATATCAAACGGACAAAATGCATAGTATATGATAATTTACCATATATCACAACAATAGCCATATGTAGAATGATTGACAGGTTTTTTACTTACGTGGAGGTGCAGAGGGAAGTAAACCATTGGTCAGAATGGAAACTCCTGAATCCTGTTAAAAAAGAAAAGATCACATTTTTTTAAGCAGAGAAGTCTGAATTTATAAAGGAATGTGTGCTGAGAACATGTAAGAAAACATGTACATATGTTTTCCCACGTGACGCAGCGGAGCGTGACCTTGCCTGCACGGGTGAGTCAGTTGTTGTTTTGAACTCTGTATGGATGGACATTAAAACATGGTGGCAGCGATAACTGGATAAAATACGAACCCGTATATTGCAAAATATCGATTTTTGCGTACCTTGGAAGATAATTCAACATGGCTCAGATTCAACCTCCAGAAACTTTCGACTTCTCGACTCCCAACGAATGGCCCAAATGGAGGAAGAGATTCGAACGATACCTCGTGGTCAGTGGAATGAAGAAGAAAGAGGAGGCGGACAAGATCGATTTGTTCATGTACTTGATGGGTGACCGCGCGGATGATATATTCAGGACCTTCAAGTTCGAAAAGGAGGAAGAGGCAACGAAATTTGATTCCGTCCTCAAGGCGTTCGACAGCCACTTCTGTGTCAGAAAGAATATTATCTACGAACGTGCGAAATTTAATTCAAGAATCCAAGAGGATCGGGAGCCAGTGGACGAATTCATCACTTCATTGTACAAATTGGCTGATAGTTGCGAATTTGAGGGGCTTCATGAGCAGTTGATCCGTGACCGAATAGTGGTTGGAGTGAGGGACAAAGCTTTATCTGAAAGAATGCAGTTGGACAGCGAACTGACTTTGGAAAAGGCGGTGAAGATGGTTCGACAGCAGGAAGCCGTTCGACAGCAGCAAGTCGACCTGCAGCGTCCCTCAACAAGCCAAAAGGTCAATCAGGTGAAGTTCAACTCGAAGAAGCAATCACCGAAACAACAACAGCAGCCTTCGAGGAAGAAGGAGAAGTCAGCCAAAACAAGATCACGATGTCCAAAATGCGGAGGTTTTAACCACAGGGAAGGACAGGCTTGCCGTGCTGAAGGACAAAGATGTAACCTATGTTCAAAAACTGGCCATTTTGAAAATTGCTGCCCAGATAAGCAGGCGAAGACTGCGGAAGTCAAAGCTGTTTCTGAACTTGATGAAGAAAATTGGTTTTCTCCTGGAGGTCTCAGCTGTGGAGAATTCATTTAATCTCGATGATGATGAAGGCGAGTGCAGGAGGCGATGGACAGCAGAAATCCAAGTGAACGGGAAACAGGTGAAGTTCAAGCTCGACTCCCAGGCTGATGTTACATGTGTTCCTCTGTGTCTCTTCAAGAAGATAATGGGACAGCAACGACTAGTGGAGAGTGATATCAACATTAGAGCTGCTGAATTTTCCGAACTTCAGACTGTGGGTATGTTTATATCAACGCTGCGAAATGGAAATTATGAAATCAAGGAGAAGATTTATGTCATTCGTCGTTTGAGTGAACCTCTTCTGAGTCGCCGGGCATGTGAGCTCTTGAACCTGGCGAGGCGGATTGAAGTGGTTGCGACGAGAATTAACCCGATCAAGGAATTCCCTGAAGTATTTGAAGGACTGGGACAGATCGGAAACCCTTACGAAATCAAATTGAAACCTGGAGCAAAACCATATGCTGTGCATACTCCTCGACGGGTACCAGTACCTTTGATGGAAAAGCTCAGAACAAGATTGGACATTCCTGGAAAGGAGCTGCTCGACGCCGATGCATTATCCAGACAAACACTTCTTACAACCGAGGGAGGTGAAGACGAACGGCCAACCTCAGCGCATATAAATGCAGTTCTCTCGAGTATAACCGACAAAGACGAGATGTTGACGAAGATTTTCGAAGCTCAACAAGAAGATACGACCCTGAAAGCAGTAGTCAACTACCTTGAGCAAGGCTGGCCAGATAAGAAGAAGATGTCACAGGCTCTGCTCTCTTATTGGCATGTCAAGGATGAACTCGGCGTTCAAAATGGACTACTGATGCGTAGCTGTCGTCTTGTTATTCCAGCAAGTATGAAACTGGAGATCCTAGATAAGTTGCACGCTGGGCACTTCGGGATTACAAAAACAAGACTTCGCGCACGTGAGACAGTATGGTGGCCTGGAATTTCGGAGGAGATCGCGGAAACGGTCAGAAAGTGCAGTGTCTGTATCCAGGAAGCCGTTTCAAAACATGAACCTTTGATACCAACCAACTTTCCTACACGACCGTGGCAAAAGATTGGAATGGATTTGTTCAAGTTCGAGAATAAGTGGTATCTAGTCGTCATTGACTATTATTCTCGATTTCCTGAAGTGATTCAGCTGGATCGGCTCACAGCCAGTGTGGTGGTGCGTAGTTGCAAATCCCTATTTGCCCGACATGGAATACCAGAAACTGTTGTAAGCGATAATGGGACGCAGTTTGGAGCTGCTCGTGAATTTGCAAATTTCGCAAGGCAGTACGGATTCCCACATGTCACTTCAAGTCCTCGATTCCCGCAGAGCAATGGGATGGCAGAAGCAGGTGTGAAAATTGCTAAGTTGATCCTCAAGAAAAATCAAGACCCATCGCTTGGACTCCTGGAGTATCGATCGACCCCTTTGGAGAATGGTTGCAGCCCTGCTGAGCTTCTCATGGGACGTAAACTCCGAACGACCTTGCCAATTGCACCAGAGAATCTTAATCCAAGGTTGGTGGACTCTCAGACCCTGAAAAGAAAGGAAGGGAGAAGGAGAAAGGATATGAAATCCAGATATGATCGACGCTGCGGAGCTACGGACATGGAGGAGCTATCCGAAGGTGACACGGTTTGGATTACAGATATGCGAACCTGGGGGATTGTAAAGCAGAAGGCATCGACACCAAGGTCATATATGGTTGATACTCCAGTTGGGACTT
This sequence comes from Cordylochernes scorpioides, assembly GCA_030710605.1. Lineage (NCBI taxonomy): Eukaryota > Metazoa > Arthropoda > Arachnida > Pseudoscorpiones > Chernetidae > Cordylochernes > Cordylochernes scorpioides. Next base: position 69,683,993 of record CP092880.1, read on the forward strand.
TACGTCGAAACAGGTTCCATCTACGAAAAGGAGTTACAGTGCAATATCCAGCCGACCCATCGACGCCGACCTTTTCGGGGGAGGAACTGGTTGAAAATGAAAAGACCCCAGTTGTGGATTATCCCTCTAACGACTCAGAAGACGGCCAGATAAGAACCCGGAGTGGACGAATTGTTAAACCTGTGGGTCGCCTTCATTATTAATTATATTATGCATTTAAAGTTTGTAATGTATATATATATTTCAAATCTTAAAAAGGGGGATGTGCTGAGAACATGTAAGAAAACATGTACATATGTTTTCCCACGTGACGCAGCGGAGCGTGACCTTGCCTGCACGGGTGAGTCAGTTGTTTTGAACTCTGTATGGATGGACATTAAAACAGAATGTGTTCAAGAGAAAATAATATATGTACATGTGATATCTTGGGACCTCTGGGACCAGTGTTACCTGATGCTAGACGAACCTCGATGTCAACTCTACCGTGCAGTCGTGGTGGAAGGCGACACAGCTGGGCCAAAGGTGAAATAAACAAACAGAGATTCCACTAAGAAGCGTCTGACGTCAAGAAGGAATGGGATGAGGAGAGAGGGAGATCTTTAGAGCAAGTGTTACCTTGTTGAGAGCCAAGCGTATGCGGACAATTCTAGGTTCTCGATTTAACACCAAGACCTTTCTTCTTTCTAATTGGTTGACCTATTTAGGTTATTCTTTCCCAATTGGCGGGACCATGCCACGTGGCCTTTTTCTATTGGTTGACCTATTTAGGTGATGTCTTCTGATTGGTCTTTGCTACTGCCTTTGACGGAAGATACGTCCGGTCTTGTTCCGGAAATACGGGGCGTTACTCTACTTTTATAGCTTTTGCGTTATCAGATACGCCCTGTCCTGTCAGGAAGTATTGACTTGTAAATTATTTATAGTTGGGCTGGTTTTAAGCCTCTTTTGCTAGGCCTTGCTTCGACTTCTGTCCTAAGCCTGATTAGTTTTAACCTTAATTTTCTCCTGTTAGTCTCCATTCCTTCTATCTGTACAGTTGCGATACTTTATTAGATTCTTACGCGGTACAGATTGATGTTAGTTGAGGCTTTCTATGTGCAGTACATAAGAAGTTATATACAGTCATGGGGTGGAACATGTGGTAGTAGATATCTAGACTATTTACAACAATTCCATGGTCTTAAATCATCACAGATGGCCCCGGATGTGAGAGGGTTCATATGGAGGGATTTAAGAGAGCGGAATAGGAAGACTGTTATTAAGGAAGTAATTTTTAAAAAATTAATTGAAATGAGTTGGTATATAACATGGGGTTGATTTCTGTATATCCATAAGAGGTAATAAAGCATAAACAACTAATATTAAACATACAAGTAAAACAAAAATAGGAATAAAAGAATTAATAGAGAGCATATAATGATGATAGGTAAAAATAAAAATGATTTGATGGGAAAATCATGATCTCTTCGTGATGGGCGTTAGAAAGGGTTGAGGGGTTAGTTATTACTTGGTTGAGGCAATGTCACTTTGACTCAAGTCCCAAACCATTTAATGTGCACGGCGCGGAAAACCTAGGCCATGTTTCACATGTAAATTTAAGGACCGAATAAAGTTACAGTACCACAATCGAAAAGTAAGATAAGGGGGGTTGTTATGGGTTTTAGTAATTAGTCGTTAAGACGTACGCATGCAGGATAAATGAGGGCGAAGATCAGTGACCAGAAATCAAAGTTTTAATTAGAGTCGTCAGGGGCTTAGCGAGAAAAAGAGAAAAAAAAAATGTGCCAGCGTGTGGCATGAGAGTGCCCTGGAATAAAAAAAAAAATACAATTTGCACGTATCCAAGCCAGAAGTTGGGATAAGGTAAATCTGGGGGACGGTGTGACAAGATTGTTAATTACGAAATCAAAGTAGGTCAAGTCTAGCCTGCGAAGGAGTTAAAAGTTCCTGCGGAAAAGGGTTAGTATTTATTAAGAAGTAACCTTTAAAGTGGTTGTTTAAGAGGTTATTGAAGATTGCCCTGTTTTTTAGATCATGATTTTTAGTTTGACTATAAAAGAATATATCATTGAGATGTGAAATTGCGAAATTAAGGCTTTGCATATAGCGTTAAAGGATTTAAAAAATCGAAAATAGAATTGCGAAGTTAAATGCAAAGTAATTTTTTAAAAAAAGTAAAAATAGTGATGATATGATACAAAGATTAACACACTACAGCAGTATATAAGGGGTAATAGAAAGTGAAAATATTAAATGAAAATTAAAAATGAGCAGTAATATACTCAGTAGCATTGGCATGGTAGCGGAAGATGAAACAATGTAAATAACATCTAATTTATAAAGTGAGAGAAAATATAAAATGACAAAATGCAAATTAGTCATATAAGCATGAAATATAACTTGAGATTATTAGATATGAAAGATTAAATATAAAGTTGATTATAAAATGGAGTCATAAAGCAAAAGTAAATAAGTTTTGGTAAAGAAAAATAAAATAAAACGACAATAATCTAAACTGATTGGTTGACGTAAAAAAAAATAATTATAAGAGCTAGATAATGATTATATAAAGAATATTAAAATGAAAAATTTTAAAAAATGTTCATCGAGAAAGAAGAGCAAGTAAAATTATACATAGAAATTATATATCGTGAAAGAATGGAAAGTAGTAGGCCAAACGTAATGTTCCTGTTTTTTTTTTTTTTTTTAACATGTGTGGGTGTGTGTGATTTTTAGGTAAAATGTTGTCCTTGGTACGCACTAATATTTAATTTAATAGCTGACGAAAGTTCATTAGAGAACACGGGGGGATAGCGGTGGGTCGTAACAAGACGTCGGCTGTTTGTTTGCTCATCTCCCCTCGAATTTATTATTAGCGAGTTCCGGCGCTGGCGGGCATATTTATTTGGGTCAGAGGCCCTTTATGGGGGCAGCTTGCTTGGTGGTTGTTTTCCACCTTTGTAAACGCGGTTTTCTGATGGCCATGAATTAGTGACATTGGGTATGTTAATTCGGACTACGTTCGGCGATATTATTTCTATAATTGTAAACGCAAAAGCGTTTTGATTTGTCACTTTTGGTGAAAAGCGTTATGGGATTGATATAGGGAGATACAGAGGTTGTAATTAACCTGTGTTCAAGCATTTGTTAGATTTGTGTTTGTATTTCGAAAATTCGGATATTGTATCTGTTGATATTAAATCGAATGGTTTTTGGCGGACTTAGTAAAAATGTTATTCATTGATATCGGGTTAGAATTGAATGAAATTGCGACTATCTACGTGGACAATGTGTGATTAAAGGTGTCACAGGCGTGATGAAGGCGTCTTTGGCCTGAAGTTAAAGAGTTTTGTGGTGTGGCTTTGTGACACGAAGCGAAAAAAAAATGTAAATGAAAAGGTGTCACGTGAAGTCTTTGTTTTGTACAAAATCTAACCTGTTTTACTAAGAATAACAAATTTACTAAAGTCATGGTTGTTGGTTGTACGAACATATCGATAATTTTTATATTGTTAGTGGATATGACACGTTTAATGTGAGAAAAAAAAGATTGTGTGTGTTTAGTAGGGCGACGTGATGCAGCTTGTGTAGCTCGAAATTAGATTTGGGTGTGAAGTCGCGCACTAAAAATTTGTTGCCAATTGGAGAAAGTGATGAGAGAGGGATTTGTTTATTTTGTTGAGAGAGATTTGTCGATATTTAAATATGCATGTAAAAGGAAGGAGTGTAGTTATGTGGGAATTTAACGATTGGAATAGTTTTGGAAGGCTGTGACTTAGGTTATTTCTGTCTAAAGATACGAAAGAAAAGGACATAGGGGCGTTGAAAATGGGATTAGGAACATTATAATGAGGTTAAATAAGAGTGTTGGAGTTCACCACGTGTGAGCAACCCGTTCCAGGAGGGGAAAATTTAGTAAATGGGACAGTTGTATAAACCTGTCCATGGGACACGTGTTGCTTGCACGAAGTGAGTTTGTACAAGGTAGTTGGTAGAAGTACATTATATTGATACAGGAGTAGCTGAGAACAGTTTATAATTAGTAGAAATCGTTTTATGGAATTTAGGGATAAAATGCCAAAAGTCAAGGGTGTATCTAGGATATGGAATTTTAGGTTTTGCGTTATGTTAACTATTTTTTACGTTTAAAAAGATATAATCTATGGTGAAAACATTGTTAGATATGGCGTTAATAGTTAAGTTAAATGGATGGACAGGTATTTTCTTTTACAAACTGATTTCTATTATTTTAAAAGTATTCTGCATAATTATAGCGATAGATGCTCCTGTATAAAGTAGTAGAGTAGGTTTACATTATTGGGCAGTTCAGCTCGAACGAGCAATTGTTCAACAAAAATTATGTAGGGGGGAACCTACTGTTATGCTGTCTTGTATGTCGGAACAGTCCTGGTCTTGTGTCATGGTTGGAGGTTCCTTGGGACAGTCAGAGTTCATTGTTTGCGCTGGGCTCGTGGTTTAGAGATGGTCGGGGGAGCAGGTAACATACGCTTCGTGTTGGTAACTCGGAGGGGTGCTTGCAGGAGGTTTGCTGGCTTTCTCAGTCTTGTAGAGTATTGTAGTTGGGCCCGATCTGCTTGGGCGTCGTAGTTGGTGAAGAAGCTCTGCGCCTCGTACGAACCATCGTAGCGATTCCACCTCTCGCGATGTCCGGTCACGGCAGAAAGCTGATGTAGCGTCGTCGTCAACCTCCCTAGGACATCTGACACCGGCGGTGGGGGCGTTGCGTCCTCGTGGCTGGGGACAATTTCCTGCGTCTTACCGAGAGTGTTTTCTTTCTTCGGAAAAGTGGTGTTCTCGCCACTTTCGTAGTCGGTATCGGTCTTCATTGGTTCCTTTGGATCCTCCTCTCTTCCCTGTTCCATCTTTCTGTACAGACAGTGGTCTATTTGCTTACTTGTACCTTGGCGTCCACTATCCTGTCGACTCTTCGGGACGGGGGAGTCTGTGATATCTTGGGACCTCTGGGACCAGTGTTACCTGATGCTAGACGAACCTCGATGTCAACTCTACCGTGCAGTCGTGGTGGAAGGCGACACAGCTGGGCCAAAGGTGAAATAAACAAACAGAGATTCCACTAAGAAGCGTCTGACGTCAAGAAGGAATGGGATGAGGAGAGAGGGAGATCTTTAGAGCAAGTGTTACCTTGTTGAGAGCCAAGCGTATGCGGACAATTCTAGGTTCTCGATTTAACACCAAGACCTTTCTTCTTTCTAATTGGTTGACCTATTTAGGTGATTCTTTCCCAATTGGCGGGACCATGCCACGTGGCCTTTTTCTATTGGTTGACCTATTTAGGTGATGTCTTCTGATTGGTCTTTGCTACTGCCTTTGACGGAAGATACGTCCGGTCTTGTTCCGGAAATACGGGGCGTTACTCTACTTTTATAGCTTTTGCGTTATCAGATACGCCCTGTCCTGTCAGGAAGTATTGACTTGTAAATTATTTATAGTTGGGCTGGTTTTAAGCCTCTTTTGCTAGGCCTTGCTTCGACTTCTGTCCTAAGCCTGATTAGTTTTAACCTTAATTTTCTCCTGTTAGTCTCCATTCCTTCTATCTGTACAGTTGCGATACTTTATTAGATTCTTACGCGGTACAGATTGATGTTAGTTGAGGCTTTCTATGTGCAGTACATAAGAAGTTATATACAGTCATGGGGTGGAACATGTGGTAGTAGATATCTAGACTATTTACAACAATTCCATGGTCTTAAATCATCACATACATTCATGGTCAAAACTTAAGGAAGTTGCATATTTTTATGTTGCCTGTTTACGGGGGTCGGTGGAAGGATGGTCTAAACCGTCCAAAGAGCACTTGGTCATCTCTAGACTCACGGTAAGATATGGTATAGTCTGACAGTGAATAAAAGCGAGATGCCAACATGGAAAAAATAGTCCTACCTGGAACAGTTGGGCGGCTGCTGGTGATCCCGGTGCCCAGACGGCTCGCTTAGCACGATGCTGGTGTTTGGGCGGCCAATGCTTGCTTGTTGTCTTCCCTCCGTCGAATTCGAGTACCTGCGCCAGTACCTACAGGGAGGTGTCTCAGATTGCTGTCTCAGTTTGACAGTACCGTCTACTTACTTCGGACTCTGTGAGATCGTTCCCCGTCTTGATGGCTGCACCACGCTGATCAGTTGCCAGTAGGCCCACGAAGGAGTTAGGCCTCGTGTCCACCCGTACGACAATCCGCTGGCCCGGCTCTCCTCGCTTTGAGTTCACGGTAAGACCAACCTGTACCACATCATCCCACGTTGAAGCAATACCTGGTTGGTTTTGAGAAGATTTAAACAAAATTTGTGACATTTCTTACATTGAAAATAGACTCCTAATTATTTTTTAAACGCAGCTTATGAAGAGCCTCAGAGATGTCTCCATGCATCTCTATCACAGCAGTTGCAATGTCCACTATCTTGGATGTGTAAAGCTGCTGTTCTGGGTCCATGCCAATTGTCTGTAAGGCTGCGGCGATTGCTGGGCATGAGAACATGTGGGTAGGTGTTAGTTCCACACCAGAACAGTATCATTTTTTAATAATTTTATATACTAACTAAAACTACTAAAATTAGTATATAAAATTATTTAAAAATGATACTATCCTGGTGTGGAACTAACACCTACTCACATATTCTCATGCCCAGCAATGACCGCAGCCTTACAGAAAATTGACATGGACCCAGAACAGCAGCTTTACACACCCAAGATCGTGGACATTGCTGTGATAGAGATGCATAGAGACATCTGAGGCTCTTCATTGGACACGACAACAACAACAACTTTAAAAAACGATTGCTACAAGCCTTATTCTGCAATGAATAACATTTGAGAAGAGAAGGAATTGTTCATGACGTTCAGTGTGTGGTGAACCTTTCAGAAGTTACGTCAGTTTAATCTATAAACGGCTTTATCTTCTTTCTTATCTCCACTCAATCATATTAAGGTATCAAGTCTGTAGAACTTGAGAATTTTGATGGTATCTACAGGATGTTTTACTTTGAATCGCCAATAGAACTAGAGGTAGATAAATAACTGTATGGTGTTGGTGCTTATCTCCATGGTTAAACCAATTCCTGAAGTCCACTCCTCTCCAAATTTGCAATAAATAACTGTATGGTGGTGGTGGTGCTTATCTCCATGGTTAAACCAATCCCTGAAGTCCCACCCCTCTCCAATTTTGCAATAAATAACTGTATGGTGGTGTTGGTGCTTATCTCCATGGTTAAACCAATTCCTGAAGTCCACTCCTCTCCAATTTTGCAATAAATAACTGTATGGTGGTGTTGGTGCTTATCTCCATGGTTAAACCAATCCCTGAAGTCCACTCCTCTCCAATTTTGCAATAAATAACTGTATGGTGGTGTTGGTGCTTATCTCCATGGTTAAACCAATTCCTGAAGTCCACTCCTCTCCAATTTTGCAATAAATAACTGTATGGTGGTGTTGGTGCTTATTTCCATGATTAAACCAATCCCTGAAGTCCACTCCTCTCCAATTTTGCAATAAATAACTGTATGGTGGTGTTGGTGCTTATCTCCATGGTTAAACCAATCCCTGAAGTCCACTCCTCTCCAATTTTGCAATAAATAACTGTATGGTGGTGTTGGTGCTTATCTCCATGGTTAAACCAATCCCTGAAGTCCACTCCTCTCCAATTTTGCAATAAATAACTATATGGTGGTGTTGATGCTTATCTCCATGGTTAAACCAATCCCTGAAGTCCACTCCTCTCCAATTTTGCAATAAATAACTGTATGGTGGTGTTGGTGCTTATCTCCATGGTTAAACCAATCCCTGAAGTCCACCCCTCTCCAATTTTGCAATAAATAACTGTATGGTGGTGTTGGTGCTTATCTCCATGGTTAAACCAATTCCTGAAGTCCACCCCTCTCCAATTTTGCAATAAATAACTGTATGGTGGTGTTGGTGCTTATCTCCATGGTTTAAACCAATTCCTGAAGTCCACCCTTCTCCAATTTTGCAATAAATAACTGTATGGTGGTGGTGGTGCTCATCTCCATGGTTAAACCAATCCCTGAAGTCCACCCTTCTCCAATTTTGCAATAAATAACTGTATGGTGGTGGTGGTGCTCATCTCCATGGTTAAACCAATTCCTGAAGTCCACTCCTCTCCAATTTTGCAATAAATAACTGTATGGTGGTGTTGGTGCTTATCTCCATGGTTAAACCAATTCCTGAAGTCCACCCTTCTCCAATTTTGCAATAAATAACTGTATGGTGGTGGTGGTGCTCATCTCCATGGTTAAACCAATCCCTGAAGTCCACTCCTCTCCAATTTTGCAATAAATAACTGTATGGTGGTGTTGGTGCTTATCTCCATGGTTAAACCAATTCCTGAAGTCCACCCTTCTCCAATTTTGCAATAAATAACTGTATGGTGGTGGTGGTGCTTATCTCCATGGTTAAACCAATTCCTGAAGTCCACCCTTCTCCAATTTTGCAATAAATAACTGTATGGTGGTGGTGGTGCTTATCTCCATGGTTAAACCAATCCCTGAAGTCCACCCTTCTCCAATTTTGCAATAAATAACTGTATGGTGGTGGTGGTGCTTATCTCCATGGTTAAACCAATTCCTGAAGTCCACTCCTCTCCAATTTTGCAATAAATAACTGTATAAATACCCTATGTATTTTATTTTATCTAACTCTATCTCTATTCTGGATTTTGAGTGTTTTCTCCCGTTAGAAGGGTTTTCGTGCCCGAAAGCTATAGATTGGTGAATTGATATCTTTTCAAAGAAACGCATATCCCGGTAAGCGTGTTTGGACACTGACCGGCGTGCGGAAGGCTCCTTCGACATCCAGGTTGAGCGTGTCCGCCACCATCTCCCCAGTCTCTGGACGGAGGTAGAATGCCACGACCCTAGCGGCTGGTGCCATCTGAGCTGTCAGTCTGAAACTGAACTGGGAGATGTTCTGATGAGGTACAGGCAGGACGGCTGAGTGTAGGATATCCCCGTGGCTCATCACCTGAAACACACTCTTCTTATTTAGCCGTATTTTAGTGGAAGAATGGTATAGTAACATATAACGACGATTGGAGTGTCTTATACGGACTTTATTCGCAAGCTTTCGGATGTCCTTCTACAGGCTTTACAATGACAATGGTATAAACCGTCCATTTTTAGTGATTTAGCTACGATCCGGGATTGATTCCCGCATTGTGGACACTTTTCTTTATTCTGAAGAGGAAAAAATACTTCAATGACCCTATATTCTTGAAATTCTAACCCCATCAGTGAGTTCTATTAACCAAACGGGGTCTATGGCACACTGGTAAGTTCAAATGTCGAACAGTATTCTATATTTGTATATATGCACTGAAATTTACAATAAAAGCAGTCGCTAACTATCCACCATGATTCTCATGGCCACGTGTAATAGGGATAATATTGTAGAAGGACATTTAAAAATTATCCCGCATGTTTTTCTTTTGAACGAAAAATCGAAATTTATTTTAAGGAGAAATAACGATTATTTTTAACCTTAGGGATGAAGTATGAAAGGATAAATTGTGAAGGGTAATGATAAACGGAAAAATAAAGTGTCCAGGGATGGAAATCGAACCCACAGTGTTCCGCTTACCGGGCAGATGCCATGTCCACTAGGCTACCCTGGACATATTTTTCCGTTCGTAAATCTATATTAATAAAATGGAAATTTCATAAGTGGTGTTCGCTAAAAACTTTCGTTACAATGCATCAATTTCGACCAAATTTTCAACATTTATGTAAAACGAGATGGAGCAGGTTTTGCTTAACATCAAAATATTTTTCCTAACATTAACATGCGTAACTTCGCTGTTATCGATTAAATACAAAAAAAATCAACAGAGTTAATTTTATTTATATAAAATACAAAATTAAATTTCAACAGAGTTAATTTTTTTACATACTAGCTAATAATCTCAATCTAAAAAAATATTCAAAACAAGCAATTTTAAGATAACACCATATGTAAAACAGTCGGCCAAGAAAACAACTTCCCTCGAGTAAAACCCGGGCGGAGCCGGTACACCCGCTAGTATTATATAAATTACTTTATAGCATTATAAGCCGCATTATATTGTATTAGGGATAATATTGTTTCAAAAAAATCACCTTTTCCTAATTTCACCATTGACGTTCTCAAGCCGGGATGGAAAAAAAAAGAGAAGGGAGGGCAGTGGGTATAGCTAGCCTGGTTGATAGCACCATGTATATAGGGACAGTAGAATGGAAGCTATGTAAAGTACCTGGTAGGTTAGGGAGTCGATAGGCTCCGTAGCGTTGATCTGTAAAGTAACGGTCTGTTCCACCCGAGGTCTGTCTGTCAGCAGGGTGATCTGGAGGAAGTGGTTGCTAGGTGACAGGGCTGGGTCCACTGTGCCCAGTGAGTGGATCTGGCCGCCAAACGCCGCCTTGATTGTCAGTGGACGCAGCTGGGGCTGGTGTGGCGGGTAGAACTCCAGCCGTAAAATGCCGTTAGGCGGCACTGTGTGTTTGGTGGTCTCCCAATTCTCCTCGTTCCCTCCAAAGCCATAGTGTAACTGGAGGGGACCTGATGCTGGTCTGTTGTCCTGATGAGCCGCTCGGATCTGTACAACCCGGTTGTTTTAAGTCAGTCGCCCTGGACTGATAAGGGTCATTAGACCGAAACTAAGAACTCTAAGTGATGCCTCTAAGTTTCCCAAAGCTGGTGTTGTTGCTTGGTCAACGACGGTCAATAAATAGCGATTAGTTATAGTGTCTATTTTTCCGGAAGAGGCGACATTTAGTTTTATAGTTCAATTTCCTCCCGGAAAAATTCCATCTATATTTTAGCCATATAAATTTGGCCTAGCCACTCTACAATCTTAAACAAATGTACCGGTTTTTTTTTTTACTCGAGTGGTTTGAAAAATCCTAGTGACTGGAAAATGACAAAAGAGACAGTGAAACCATACATAAAAGCAGTGAAACCCCCACTAAGTAAGAGGTGAAACTCCAAAAGAGGCAATAAAACCCCTCAAAAAGGCAGTGAACCACACAAAAGAGGCAGTAAAACCACAAAAAGAAGCAGTAAAACCACACAAAAACGCAGTGAAACCACACAAAAGAAGCAGTAAAACCACACAAAAATGCAGTGAACACCAGAAAGTAAGACGTGAGACCATACGACATGAAACTACACAAAAGAGGCATTGAAATCCTGCTAAAGAAGCATCCATAAATAGAATGCAGTGGGCAGGCTTTAAAGTTCAGTATAGTGATAGAACGGGCCAGTGAAACTACACTATAGTGATATAAGGATATCCATAGGTACACTACACACTACTACACACTACACTACATTGTTTCCTTGGTTCCATTATTTTAAAAAGCATTCATCACTAAGATACTGGGTACAGAGCCTTTCTTTGGCGCCATCTCCCTGATCTACGCGCTGATGTTTGGCGCCTTCTCTCTCAGTCTCCTGCGCTGATGTGTGGCGCTTTCTCTCTCAGTCCCCTGCGCTGATGTGTGGCGCTTTCCCTCTCAGTCCCCTGCGCTGATGTGTGGCGCTTTCCCTCTCAGTCCCCTGCGCTGATGTGTGGCGCCCTCCCTCTCTGTTCCTTGCGCTGATGTGTGGCGTACTCTCTCTCTTTTCCCTGCGCTGATGTTTGGCGCCCTCCCTCTCAGTCCCCTGCGCTGATGTGTGGCGCACTCCCTCTCTGTTCCCTGCGCTGATGTTTGGCGCCCTCCCTCTCTGTTCCTTGCGCTGATGTGTGGCGTACTCTCTCTCTGTTCCCTGCGCTGATGTTTGGCGCCCTCCCTCTCTGTTCCCTGCGCTGATGTTTGGCGCCCTCCCTCTCAGTCCCCTGCGCTGATGTGTGGCGCACTCCCTCTCTGTTCCGTGCGCTGATGTTTGGCGCCCTCCCTCTCTGTTCCTTGCGCTGATGTGTGGCGTACTCTCTCTCTGTTCCCTGCGCTGATGTTTGGCGCCCTCCCTCTCAGTCCCCTGCGCTGATGTGTGGCGCACTCCCTCTCTGTTCCCTGCGCTGATGTTTGGCGCCCTCCCTCTCTGTTCCTTGCGCTGATGTGTGGCGTACTCTCTCTCTGTTCCCTGCGCTGATGTTTGGCGCCCTCCCTCTCTGTTCCCTGCGCTGATGTTTGGCGCCCTCCCTCTCAGTCCCCTGCGCTGATGTGTGGCGCACTCCCTCTCTGTTCCCTGCACTGATGTTTGGCGCCCTCCCTCTCAGTCCCCTGCGCTGATGTGTGGCGCACTCCCTCTCTGTTCCGTGCGCTGATGCTTGGCGCCCTCCCTCTCTGTTCCGTGCGCTGATGTTTGGCGCCCTCCCTCTCAGTCCCCTGCGCTGATGTGTGGCGCACTCCCTCTCTGTTCCGTGCGCTGATGTTTGGCGCCCTCCCTCTCAGTCCCCTGCGCTGATGTGTGGCGCACTCCCTCTCTGTTCCGTGCTCTGATGTGTGGCGCCCTCCCTCTCAGTTCCCTGCGCTGATGTTTGGCGCTTTCCCTCTCAGTCCCTTGCGCTGATGTGTGGCGCCCTCCCTCTCTGTTCCCTGCGTTGATGTTTGGCGCCCTCCCTCTCTGTTTCCTGCGCTGATGTGTGGCGCCCTCCCTCTCAGTTCCCTGCGCTGATGTTTGGCGCTTTCCCCCCTCAGTCCCCTGCGCTGATGTGTGGCGCCTTCCCTCTCAGTTCCCTGCGCTGATGTGTGGCGCCCTCTCTCTCTGTTCCCTGCGCTGATGTTTGGCGCCCTCCCTCTCAATCCCCTGCGCTGATGTTTTGCGCTCTCCCTCTCAGTCCCCTGCGCTGATGTTTGGCGCCTTCTCTTTCAGTCTCCTGCGCTGATGTGTGGCGCTTTCTCTCTCAGTCCCCTGCGCTGATGTGTGGCGCTTTCTCTCAGTCTCCTGCGCTGATGTTTGGCGCCTTCCCTCTCAGTCCCCTGCGCTGATGTTTGGCGCCTTCTCTTTCAGTCCGCTGCGCTGATGTGTGGCGCTTTCTCTCTCAGTCCCCTGCGCTGATGTGTGGCGCTTTCTCTCTCAGTCCCCTGCGCTGATGTGTGGCGCTTTCTCTCAGTCCCCTGCGCTGATGTGTGGCGCCCTCCCTCTCTGTTCCCTGCGCTGATGTGTGGCGCCCTCCCTCTCAGTCCCCTGCGCTGATGTGTGGCGCCCTCCCTCTCAGTCCCCTGCGCTGATTTGTGGCGCTTTCCCTCTCAGTCCCCTGCGCTGATGTTTGGCGCCTTCCCTCTCAGTCCCCTGCGCTGATGTGTGGCGCTTTCTCTCTCAGTCCCCTGCGCTGATGTGTGGCGCTTTCCCTCTCAGTCCCCTGCGCTGATGTTTGGCGCCTTCCCTCTCAGTTCCCTGCGCTGATGTGTGGCGCCCTTCCTCTCAGTTCCCTGCGCTGATGTGTGGCGCCCTCTCTCTCTGTTCCCTGCGCTGATGTTTGGCGCCCTCCCTCTCAACCCCCTGCGCTGATGTGTGGCGCTTTCCCTCTCAGTCCCCTGCGCTGATGTGTGGCGCCCTCCCTCTCAATCCCCTGCGCTGATGTGTGCGCCCTCCCTCTCTGTTCCCTGCGCTGATGTGTGGCGCCCTCCCTCTCAGTCCCCTGCGCTGATGTGTGGCGC